>KK112980.1:18472-41808 GCA_000611955.2 Stegodyphus mimosarum | reverse complement strand
CGAAACGTTTTTCGAAAAATTTATACAAATTTTATAAAAATACAAATTAAAAAAATAAATCATACAAAATGGGCGAATTATACTTGGATTAAACTTAAATTTCGAATGGTGGGAGAAGGAATCAAGTAAGTTTAATAAAAAAGAGATATTAATAAATATATATCAAATTCAATTAACTTTGAGGAGCTGAAGTTTTGAGGGCTAATTTTTTAAAAACTACTCTTGCGATTTTTATGAAACTTGGCAGTCTGGCTTGAGAAGCAATATCGGCAACTAAGTAACTCAATACAAGCTTATTCGTGAAATTCATTGGTGTCGTGTGACGTTTACAATTACAATACTGTGGAAATTTAGTTACTCGTTATTTAACGTCCATACCTATTGCATTTGCTCATTTCTTGGGATATGTTTAATTTTAATTGGGGCTGATTTCGATAAATATCAAATTTAATGTAAGTGAGCACGTGCCGTATGTAATAATTATTTTGACTTAATTTGTTAACATGTTATAATTAAGTAATGTAAACTGGATTTTTCTCGCTTAGTGTGTTAACATACATAGGATTTTTATTTTTTTATTTCAAAGAATTAAATAAACAACATTAAATAATTTTAAAAGTCTTCAGTACTTCAATTTCACCTTAAAAATATGCACTTTTATGAAACACAAATTTGCAATAATACTATATAGGGCATATGAGAACGATCTGATAATAGTTTACACTATTCAAATGCAATGTTATGTAACCATTCAGGGAAAACTAGATACATCAGACACAGTATATCGTTGACTTTTATAAAAATTTAGAATTATTAAAAATCATTATCAGTTCCTATATATTCTACAATCATCTGACTTAGAACATTTGTTCTTTCGTCAGCTTCTTCTGGTCAGTAGATATTTGATAATACAATGAATTAAGTAAATTTGAACCAGTTATATTTCATAGTTACCAAGTGATTAAATCAATTTTATTTATTTTTATATTAACTTCAAATAAAATGTTTCAGTATATTCTGAGAAAAAAATTTATTTGTTCATTTCCAGAAAAGAAATAAAGTAAAATGATGAAACTGCATATATCTTATATCAGTTTTATTTAATTAAGCTGTAAGTACTTATAGTTTTCTTCTTAAAGCCTTCTGAAAATGTTAGATTCCTTTCGAAAAAGTTAGAACAGTAACGAACAAATCCTTTTTTCTTAATTTTTACGTTACGTACAAATTTAGAAAGATGCTAAAACTTTAATTACACTGTAATGAATTTGTGCATGTCTGCCTTATATATATGTATGTTTGGTTTGGTTTAGCGTTTAAGAAGGATGATACTGTTACATTAATAGGCACATATGGCATTTATACAATAACAGACTTACCAAAATGTAAAAATATATACATACATGAAAGCAATCTTGTAGTAGCATTTGATTTAGAGCTCCGCCATCCGCTGCGTATTTGTGTTTACGCTAAATTCTGTCAACGACTTTTTGCACACTACAATACAATTTATACTTGATCGTATCATAAATACATCATGAACTTTTCAGTTGTTGAATCAGTAACAATGTTGCTATTTCTTACGGGAAAAAAATTAGATTTTACTGCAATTATTTTACACTTCAGATAAACTATACTAAGATTTAAACCATGCAATTGCTTATACTCAGAAGGCGATATATCTACCGAATACTATATTTATGTTTTAAAATCCCGCTAACTAATTGCGCCACATTCACTTCTGGGCATGAGCAGTTATCGACATTCGTTTAACATTGAACAACTCAATGTGCGTTCTGTGATTACGTCATCCGATATCTAACCACTGTTAAATTTCGCAATCTCCCTCTCTTCTGCTTCGGCTTTTTCTTTTCGCTGCATCGCCTTGTCGCTAGCATGTAAAATATAAAATAAAATATCTTTCAAATAATAAATTAATAATAGCCTTTTAACTCCCGTCTTCATTCTAAAAATAACAGAGCAATAATTTCTCTGACTAAACTCCTTACAATTCTGAAAACGTTCCGTCATCTATTCCCTATTGCGCACTTACCGATGAAATCTTAACCCAACATCTGCACATTAATCTCTCATGTGATCTGAAATGTAGTTTGGTATAAAAGGCAATTATTGCTCATCCCCCTCTTCTGCTTCTGCTTTTTCTTTTCGCTGCATTGCATTGCCGCTGGACACGGAGAGTTTATTTTTCCATTTTCGTCCGTTGTTTAAGAAGGTGCAAGATGTGCAAAATTGTGGAGTAGGTGTACCACCCGTAACTGATGATGTCCAATGATAAAGAATACGTGTTCTAGGAATGAATTATCAAGGAATAAAATTATGTGTGGAACTTACGGCTACATCTGTCTTCGAGTGTCATCTTATAAGGTATTTTCTCCCTCCTTTCTGCATGCCTTCGTGCTGTAACGGTTAGCGCACTCGACGTGTATTCGAGAGGTCCATGTTCGAGTCCCGATGAGGGCATTGCTAATTTTTTATGTCTCCTGAATCAAAATAACCTAATGACTGTACACGGTGACCGAACTAAAAGCTGGTAGATTATTCTTCCCCATCAGGATTTGGCGATTGAGTACCTTAATCCCCAGTCGCCCTTTAAAAGGGGGAGTATATAAGGTATTTTCTCCCTCCTTTCCGCATGCCATCGTAATGTAACAGTTAGCACACTCATCGCATATTCGATAAATCCCGGTTGGAGTACGGTTGAGGGCATTCCTCATTTTTTATGTCTCCTGCTTCGAAATAACGTAATAACTCTACAATCTTTCTAACTACTCATTAAAGCCTCTCTAAGCTAAGAACCATCACAATCCCTTGCAGCTTTCTAAAGTCATCTTCTCTCTCTCTCTCTCTGTATATATATATATATGTATATAGATAGATAGATACATAGATAGCTATATAGATAGATAAGTAGATAGATAGATATAGACAGATTTAGATACTGATATGGATGTAGAAATAGATTTAGATAGATTTAGCTAAATAGAATGCCTTCCTTTTTATTATATATCTAATTGCTATAATTTGTAATATATTTAAGTCATATAATCTGAAATATATCCAACCGAAATTCTTCAGGTCTGGAGCATTTTTAGAGTTATTGCTAGAAGAATTTTAATCATTACATCATACCTTGGTATAGATAATTATCTGACTTTATGCCTTGTAGATATTTCAGATGCATGGCAAATTAGCTAGTTAAATTAGCTTTCATGGAATACAATTTATACATGGAATATGGTAAGGAATATAAAGGTATGATTACTTTTCTTTCTGGTGATCAAAATATACACACTATCGCAAAATAATAAAACCCTTTTAAGGTAGTTAAAAAGACATTTCAGACAGAATTTTAAAATTTTTACGATCCTTTAATCTTTTTTTCAATTAAGGATGAAAAAGGTAACATTCCAAAAAGCACAGGTTTCTCATTTCCATGGCAAAGAGCGAGTTATGAAACTCGCCTCTTTAAAACCCGCTTCGTCTTTCTCTACGTAGAACTTAAAGCACAAACAACCTACTTCAACTGATTTCAGCTACTCATACATACATGCATACAAACGCAATTCCAGAAGGGTGACTTTTATCACGTTATGAGTAAAGGAGAAGACGTCTTTTTACTGTAGCCGCACCAGTCACGGCTATCAGGAAATAACCTGAGGTTAAATATTCCACGTCTGATGTTCCATTGGAAGCTGAGGAATGCGTTTTAGAAATTGATTCTGATACTGGAAGACTATGAATCTCTCTATTCTCAGTTTCCTACGCTTTACCAACTAGCTGATTAAAATTGCAAAGGAATCTTCTAAGACTCTTTGGCTTTCGGTAAAAGCTTCTCTGAGAATGTTGGCCCTTAACGACACTTTCAGATGTTATCTTTGATACGGGACGTTCTTGATACTATTAGATGTAGAGAAACGCAAAAGGTGAATCATTTGTGCTGTTCATTTGCTGACAAAGAAAAGAGTTTTAACGTAACTTCTGTTTTAGCGGAATAATTTTCCACGTGTTTCAAGTTTAGCTGGTATTTGTCCAAATTCTTGGAGGTAAAAAAAGTGAAATTTTAATTCAAAATAACGTTATTCGAATTCTGCCTCAACGAATTGGTCTACAATTAAAGAACTACCAGAAAAGAAGTATTGTAGGAAACTTGATCAATTGAAGTGTCGCGTTAATCTATATGAGAAAAAATGAGGCAAGACATTTTGATGAATGTTAATACTTGAATCAAGTATCTTTCATTTGCTTGCAAGATAGGCTGACTACGTAACCATAAGAATATGCACTGAGAAATGTGAAAATTTCTTATATACACTCCCATTCAAAGGGCTACTGGAAAGAGACATGACCAATCATGAAATCAGTCGTCTAAACTGAAGTGATGACAAGTTATTGTCAGTTATATTTTTAGTTCTCGCACTATTGAAAGGCTACTAGGTATTTTGAAGCTAGAAATATTATAAGGTTTGGATTTGAACCACAGTCATTTAATTAACTTTACGTACCACAAAAGAAATGGAGTTCACTTGCACCAAATGAGCACACATAAGAAAATTTGATAATTCCTTACAATTTATCTAAGGAAATCTTTCACAAAACTGCCCTTTTACGCTAGATATCTATACGGTTTTTCTCTCAATAAATACGGACATTAAATTTGTGAAGACTGAAGACAGAAAATAAATTTTTGTTACTGAATTTTGGTAACTGAAGAAAAATTTTGGTTACTGAAGACAAATTTTTGTTACTGAAGACAGAAAATAAATGGGTGGTACCGAAACTCAATAAAACATTGCCAACAATATCTATCTCCTGACTTTGTTTTGGAAATATTTTAAAATCATTATGCGAATTATCGGTGTGAGAAAAATATATTATAATGTGAGAGCTTATTATAAAGTGAGCTAATTATAAAGCTAGAAAATAAACTTCTTAATAATATTCTGATTCCTTAGATGGTAACAAAACGTTTTTTAAACCTTTTACCTTTTGAACAGTGGTTTCCACCTAATGAGCGTGACTATTATCGTGATATTTGTCCATATTCGTTAAATTCCGTCGTTTGAATATAAAACAAAGAAAAGAAATCATTATTCAGACGATAAGAAAGGCGCCGTAGACGATCAGGGAAATGCATAATTCCCCCCCGTAATCTATGCGAAACAGTTAGAAATCATAACAGATCGTGCATTTCAGCAATACAATACAATATTTTATATGTATGTTTGCTAAAAATGTATGAATATAGTCTTTACATAGTTTCCATGCAGTACGTAAATTGCATGGACTCTTGGAAAATGTGTTACTCTCACTGACATTCGAATTCCGGACCTTCCAATTGCTAACTTACTGTGCTTTACAGTTAGACCACGCTGACATGCGGTAGGGAAGGAAAACAACCTTACACCTATATGTTGTCTCTTTATTATGCTTATAGTATTTTTCGCTTGTTAGTCAACAGGTTTGAATACAAAACTTGCCTCTAATATTAATTTTCATAATTTTCTTGTATTTGTGAGCTATCATAAATCCGTGATACGTTTATAAATTTATAGTAAAGAAATCACACAGACGGTACTCAATTGTATTATACTGAGATATAAATCAGTTCTTTAAATTTCACAACCCTCAATGCATCCGCATCTACTGGTACAGCAGACATACACGCATTATTGGGAGAATTTAATCACACATATTAGAAAACTGGCTTTTCCACAATTGAATGAAGTCATTGATGCCTACATTTTACGACACAATTATCCGTCTCTCTGCAAAGACTATTAACAAAAGCAATTGTAAGATTATCTCAATCTAAATTTGTCACTGAAATGGATAGTAGTTAACGATGAAGAGATGTATTAGAGCGATGGCCACCACGATTCTAATTTTAATCTGTTTGATTTTTTCTTGGGGATTTTGTCAAGGATTATGGAATTTTGTCAAGAATTTTGATTTGTGGAGGTTTTGTATTGTGAAGCCTTTGTGCTTTCACTCGTCGCTATTCTTCAAAATTTTTGCAATCCTATAGACAATAATGTGACAGTAGCCTATCGTGATGCACTGACTGAAAGAGAACTTACATAAATATGTGCTATATAAATAAAGCTATATATATTATAGTAAAATAAGAAGTTATGGCATCTGGAAACGGCTTTATTCCTGTGACGGACCGTACTCATTCCTCAGCAGAACGACGTTGCAGGTCGGATCCATAAGTCATCAAATTCTAAATCAAAAGTTATTCATTACGATAGGTTAACCTCTTACTGTGGCCATGCTAGGTAGTCCGTATTGTGTATATAATATACCTAATGTAAATAACATATTAAGACTGTGGTCGCATGTGTACATGAAATTGTAAATTCATGCATTTATTTATTGATTTAGTTTTTTTTGTATGTTATTTACTGAAATTATTATTTTAGTACTGAGTTTTTATTTTCCTTGGTTTTAAATAAAGCTTCCGTTGTCCAGATGTATAGTGGATAAGAGAATCTACTGCGATACCGAAGAGCCCGGGTTCGAATCCCGGAGACGGCATGGCTGTAACTGTCCGTCCCTTCAGAGAGTGTCACTGTGGCTCACCTCCTAGGTCTTCCACAATAAGTGGCTACCACTTCTGGCCTTAGCAATGGCCAAGCCTATGTCGGCTAAGTGCCTGAGAATGGAAAAAAAGGAAGGCTTCCTGCCCAGGTACTGTGTTGCCCCGAAGTGTATTCCTTTGGAAGGGGGCGATGAAGTGAATTTCGTAATACATGTAAATAATGCTATTGAAATTATATGCAAATTCTAGTATCTCTTGTATAAGTAGATTAGCTTGAAAATGCGAGGCACACCGCTGGAAAAATAGAGTTATAGGGCTACGCCTATTTCACATTGATGTAAGTAAATGGTTGTTTCTCTGAATTTGCCGAAAAATCGTCAAAAGTCAGCAAGTGTGAGGGATATTTTATCCGATTTCTGTAACTGTAACTTGTTCTATTCTTATGTAATTGTCACAGTATCCGGCCCAATGTAGCTTCATATTGTTGCGTTTTACGGGTTCGTAGATTTGAGAGTATCCGATGAAAGCACGATCAGAACAATAAAAAGCACAATTTATTTACAGGAATCACTATTTACAGCACAGTTCCAAAATGACCTTTAAAAGCGTCGAAAATCTACAATAAATACGCTGAAACAATCAGCAACACAGCTTCAGGCTGTAACTGTAAAGGGTGGCTTCACGGCAACACTAAACTTTAAATAAACACCGTGGAACAATCACCAATCCACTCTAAACTTATAATAAAACACCGTGGAACAATCACCAATCCACTGTCAAGCTATACTGTAAAGATAGCTTCACGGCAAAGCACTATCTCGATTGCTTTCCGTTCACAGAACTCTCGCGTAGCAGCTATTCTCACAACTAATCACACTGCTCGCAACACTTCACAATCTTGCAACTTACTCTTCGCAACTTCGCAACTCGCAACAACTAACTCGCAACCAACCGCTCTCAGAAACGCAAGGGTTTATATAGCTTTTCTTTAAGTTCGACACGTTTCGAGAAATATCTCGACAGGAAGTTATTCTAGAAGCTTCCCGATTGGACCATGGGATATCGCCCATTTGGCGACCAAATGGGCGATAAAGTCGCCAATCTGGCAACCCTGTCATACACTATTTTATGGCAACCCTAGTGCTTTGCCGGAAAGCTTACATACAGGCGCAACCGCCGAATTTTTCGTAACAATATGTTTTCCAGCATTTTAAAGAAATCGAAGAGATTGGAAATATTTTGGCAGCCAGAAGAAAACTATATAAAACTCGAGAGATCATCAGTTTTCATTTGAATTCAGAGTAATAAGAGAGCTTCGTTCAGAGCGAGCTTCCGTATGAGCTGATGGCTTTTGCATTGCGATGCGTTTAACTTTTTAGTAATTTGAAGTGGTAACTACTGATTCTGCTTTGTCACACTGAGACGATCTGTAAAAGTAATTTTGTGTAAAAGTTTCAGAAATGCAAAATGTTTTTATATGTAATTTATTTATTTTTTGAAAAATAAATATCATCAAACTATTATCGGTTCTGTTTGAATTCAATCTATTGCAAACCTGTACGCACACGTAACAGTGTTATAAAAGAAGTTACGGTAAGTAATTAATGTTACGTAGGAAGTTATGAGATACCAAAAAGCAAAGTTAATTTGAGTTAGTTATATCTATCTGCCTTCTCTGCCAAAATAAACGTGATCCCAGAATTTAAGAAATGAGTCTATCCTTGCACCCTGCAGCTGTAAGGAGAATTAATATAGATTAAGACAGTTTTCTACTAAAGAACTAATAACACTTTTTCAGGCACCAAACAACGAAAGTAAACACAAAGCCATAAACGAATTTCAAAGAGATAAATAGCATTCCATTAACGACAAAGAGAATCGCAATATTTTTCCTTAACCAACAGGAAGCAATTTGGGAAATTTCTCCCTTTTCAAAGCAATTCAGAAAATAAAGCACTAGAGGAGAAAAACGTATGCCAACCTTTTCTAAACACATGTCTTTGTTTACTGTTTGCACTTCGCGAACAAAATTTCCATTCTTTTCAAGTAACTATTAATCTTACCACAGAAAACGTGTTATTTACCGTGAATCAGTGCATTTAATCTCGGGATTCCTGCCTCTTCATTATGTGTGGAAGTGCATGCGCCCAGATTTCTTTATAGGATGTTATTCAATTTTTGGAAACAAAGTCGTCCTTGTTTATTGTCTCAGTTCAAGCAAAGCAAACAAAATGCTTATGTTTTTGTTCGGAGTGACTGCTAGGCACTTTAAAATCGATTACTTTCTCTTTTCATTCAAGGAGAGTAGTTGTCCTATGATGCCTATTTTAAATATATTCCATTTACTGCATAGAAACATTTAGATAAGTATACTAAAGAATATGCTTAGAAGATTATTGTCTTATAAAAGCATAATTAAAGTGAAATGGTATTTGATGCTGTATTTGGTCTTGAAAAATTCCACCCGATTGAACATCGGAATCATTTTAAATACCCTTTAAAACACCGCTAAACTCGATATAGCTCATAAAAATTTTTAACTACTTTAGAAACTTCAGACTTTCAAACACAAGCAACTTAATGACAAATAAGAAACGTGTACTGAATCGGAACACAAACCATCAAGAATAATTTTCTAAAGAATCTCTTTTGAGATGACTCGTTTTCTACGGTTTCAAATTTATCTGCGGAGCAGCACGCGATTGTGCTTGCATCAACTATATGCAACATGTTTCATTCGTTTTCGAAAATAGCCAAAATCCAACAACCTCTTCTGTCAGATTTACAGCCTTAACGTCGGAAACCTTTTATAAATTCCTCGATCCTATTGTTGATCATCGATCCTATCTAATTATTTGACTGCAATTCCCATCAAGATTCAAAATGTTACAAAAAAAATCTACAAACAGATTAATTTAATGACAGTTTCGACTGATTCCAATAGGCTAAAATCTGCTTCTTTCTAACGGATTGTTTGAAACCTGTTTCAAATAGAGACACATATCCTACATAATAATTAGTAATTGTTAATCCGTAATTATATACATTGTCTCTAATGTTTACAGATGAAAGATCGGGCAACATATTTCAGGTATTTTCATCCTCCATTCAGCATGCTTTCGTCATGTAACTCGGACCCTGCTCGACGCGTATTCGGAAGGTCCGGAGTTCGAATCCGAAAGGCTATGCTTATTTCTTCAGTTTCTTTGCTTCGAAAACTTAAGATTTCCAAACACAAGCAACTTAATGACAAATAATGCTCTGGTTCTACAATGTCTCCCAAACTAAAAGGTGGCGGGCGATAATTCGTCACCATCATGATTTGGTGACTGGGTCCCCTAATTCGCAGTCATCTTATAAAAGACGGAGTATATAAGATATTTTGTCTTTCCTTTCGGCATGCCTTCGGGGTTAACTGGAAGCACGTTGCGACAGAACTAATTGCTTTTGTCATGTTTAATAATAAAACTCCTCGTTCCGTACTCAACACATGATTTGTCTAATCATCCAAGCTTGGCAAACTGGCAAACCTTCGATTTGTATCTGATTACAACGCAACTCCAAACTGATACATTAAATTTTCTTTCGGCTTAGCACTAATAGGTTTCACAGAGAGATTTTGGTACTTAGCGAATGATATCGGATTTTACCTCCTACCAGCCTTCTTTTCAATAATTTGTAGAAGATGCAAATACGTTTCTTTAAACGGCGTATAACAAAGCTGTGGGTCGCTTTTGGCAAATCTCTGTGGAGCTCGATATGTGAAACAGTCGCACTCTGGAATCGTTTCGTGCCCATGTGAAGCGTATGGACGCCCTATGGATAATGATATCATTTAACTATATTATTCTTGCTATCCGTAAGCGATAGATTCATCAGTATGTTTAACGCAACTTTTGTTAATTGATAATGGGATCTTTGTTTTATTTTCTCTAGTTTAATTAGCTGGTGGATGACCTTCGTTGATTCCGTAGTTGCTATCGGTTGTATATTCGTGGTATACTTCTTCACTAGTACGAAGTTCACTGGTTCATGAGCTAGTAGTCTCCTTTTTGACAATTTAGATAGGTGGTTATCATGTGCTCATGAAGCCATTTTACACTGTCAATGACCCTAAATTATTTTTTCATTCGCACGTCTATTTGAGAAGTATTTGCGTGCTACGATTTACAATTATAAGAAATGCTTCTTGCTTAAAATGCTTATTTTCGTTTATACACTTTTATATAGATCCAAGTATAACTACGCTCATTGTTTCGACTGTTTCATTTGTTTCAAATTAATTACTGTTTGGAATTAATACTCAATTAAAACTCAATAATCCGAATTATTTGATCAACGCGGAATTAATACTCAATATAATACGAATACTATTCAAATAAATCGCTACGTAGTAACTGATTATTATTAATTTGTCTCATCATCCAAGCTTGGAAAACCTGCGATTCGTTTCTGATTACAACACAACACAGTGTTGATACATTTAAGTTTTCTTCGGTGTAGCACCAGTAGTTTGTACAGAAAGGCTTTTGGTACTTCGCTAATGATATTGTAGTAAAACTACTAAAACGAACTTCGAAAATCATCATTAATATAATTTCTCTTAATGAAGAACGAACGACTATGCAGCTTATAAATATGAAGACCTACTGTGTGTACTTTTTAACTCGAAGGAGTTTCAATAGTTTAGGGGGCATCGATTACTTTTCATACCGTGATGAATGGGATTTTTCTTGTCCGTGCACTGAAAGGAGCTGTCAATCATTGTGGAGAAACGTTCTGTTGACACTGAGGTCTTTTTAATTTGATAAAATGATATTACTTGACAAAATGTTCGTCGGCGTATGCAATCAATCAGTTTGCATCAGAGAAAAAAAATATTTCTTCAACTTTTTTATGAAAACTATGATAAATATCCTTTCTTCATTTATAAGAAATATTTTGCTCACTTTCTTGCTGAAGGAAATTTCGAGGCAACCGAAAGTAATAAAGAAGCTCAAATAAAGCATACGAGTAAAACTGCCATCTTTAGCCTGCAGTAAATAAGGGCATTAAAGTCCAGAATTAAAACCCAAGTAGCTTCTTGGTAATCGAGAGATTCGTGGCCGTGTGCTGTAGGCAAATGTTTGAATAAAACAATTTGCATTTTGAATTGCAATAACGCAGCCCAAGTTGGACTTTGATATATCGCACCACACGGCGCGCAGAAACAGAAGTAGTGAGCAACGGCACTCGACGGTCTTCAGCCATTCCTCTCTTCCGGTTTATTCCCGAATCTTTCAGATGTTCCTGAATTTCTGGTCTATGTTTGGATCCTTCAGCTCTTTCTGACCTTCTAATACGTTCCTCGTTTCCTTAGTCGTCTCCGATCTAAGAGTTTATTCCTGATCTGGGGATCCGTACCTGACCCACCGGCATTTGACCCGAAGGAGGCTTATTACCAGAGAATATTTTTTCCATTCGAATGACAATGTGGTTATCATATTTACGTTACCGCTCTTTTTTATTCTAATACAAGATGCCATTCTGTAAATTTCCTTTTTTATACTAATTTTTGGTTATTTTGTTGGATCACAATAAACTCTGGTTCAGATGTCTGTATCTCATCATGAAATTCTGTTGTTGATTTGCCAACTGTATAATAAACTGTTTAGTACCTCTCACACAAATTCTTATTAACGCACACGTGCTTCAAATATAAGTTCCTTTCTACAGCGCAAATTTCACTTTTGTCCATTTTTAGAATGGGCTGACGTGATCGAGATTTTGCTGTGTTAATGAAGAAAACGTTAAGCGATAGATTCCAAACGTAGTTTAAGTTAAAAGGACACAAATTCTGTAGCCAACTTTCTGCGCATAGACATAGGTTAACCAGTGGTAAAGTGCATAAGAATTCCGAACATTGGTAGACAAGTCTGAATTTTCCTAGTACATGCGGTTCTGTAGTTATTTTTTCATATCAAATGTAAATATCAACTTTTATCCTTTAGAAAGTTCTGTACAAAGTCTTATTCCATTTTATGCACTATAGCCAATTATGGCAAAGCAGAAAAGGGCAGATAATTCTTGCCTGTTTTTCCATAATTAATTATACTACATAAATTTTTAATGCGATTATATATCATGAAAAAATCTTCATCTCCAATAGCACTCTAAATCCGATTTCGCAAGCATCAGTAATATTTCTTTTTTTTTGCTATAGTAGTAACCGTCATAGATTTTTGATTAGATTCAATAATAATGCGAAGTTTCAATATGGAAGCGGCCGAAGTATAATAACTTTTGGTAAATGTTGCGTTCTGTTTCTCGAAATATTTTACTACGGTGTTTGCTTCTCATTTGATTCCAAATTTGCAAAGATGGCAGTAGTTATATTGCTTAATTTGAAATACGTAATTCGAGTTTTCATATGTCACGAGGGATCTTTCTAATAATAGAACAATAGCATACAAAAGTTTCATATCTTCAGCAACCAAAATATTTTCAAACCACTTCGTTGAGCCCCGAACGTTACTGTGTGTCCAAGCCCATCTTACAAATAAGCCCAAAATGCAAAAATAATTCCTATGAAACTTTTTATCTAAATATTTGAACTCTTGCCTATGTTACTCAAACAATATTTCTTACAACATAAACAGTACTTAAATTAAAATTTCAGAATATGTTATTAAAGTGCAATATTAGTAACAAAGATTACATTCTCATATTTAAATTATTTCTGTACAGTAATAAAGCTCAAGAATTTAAATATCGGTGCTACTAATACTAAGAACTCAAGAATTTAAATATCGGTGCTTATTATATCCTACTATCATATTCACCTGCAGAAATTTTAAACTACTTGCATTGCGTGAAACATTTCTAAATTATGAACGCGCGTTTTAGCGTCGCGCGTTCATAATTTTCATGGAATTCATGGCAAAAGACATTAAATTATTCATGGCAAATTATTCATGGCAAAAGGAAGGAATTATTCATGGCAAAAGACAGCTTATGTCGAAACTACAGGATCGGAAAGGTGATGAAAAAATTACGTATAACCGTAAATAATTCAGAAAAATAGTACTTTATTTATATTTATTAAATTAATATTTAATAAAACAAATATACAGGCTCTACCATTTCCTGCTCCGCATGAATAAGCAAATTTAAAATCTCAGTTGCAAACTAAATTTCTTTTAGTCCCAGTCCTCAGGGAAAGATTAATCCAGCCCGTTATGAAATCCTATACTATTAGATTTTTGTGTCTTTAACACACGATTTTGCGAGCAAACTTATCGAAATCAGCAACATGAGTGCGCACCTATTCTTACAGAATGTATGAGAATGGGTGCTCCTGACGGTACTCGCAATTAACCTAAGCAGAGAACACTAGAAATGTTAGAAAGCACGCGCATCTGCAGAAGAATATAGTTCTATCATTTTTAAGAGATTTAATTTAGAAATTAAATAACTAAATACGCACATTTTTATATAAAGAGACGGATAATAAAAGGGAGCTTAAAGAATGAACAAAGAACACTGAAAATGACTTTGATTTTTTATTTGAAAATGAAGCAGTATATTTGTTAATCATTTGATGATTAATAACAACATATCCATTTTTTTTCGTATTTGGCGAAAGTGCAAATTAGCAGAAGCTTATTTAAATTAAAAAATCTTAAATTAAGTGCAGAAAATTCTCTTTCAAATTGCAGCTGTTTTTAAGCGTTTCTACCGAAAAGGGAAATTTTTTCCCATCGTGTCCTGGTAAAAACTAGGGGATCCTCGATAGATCGCTACACAAGAACCATCGTACCTTGCAAAGACCCAGCCAGCATGTTGCAGAAAGAAGTTTTGAGCCCTAGTTGAAAGTATTTAAATAATTACGATTTATCAGAGCTGGCAGGAACTAACGTATCGTACACGTCCAGGCCAGAAGCATGCTCTCTCTTTTAAATTCCAGAAACCTCAGTTTAAATACTCTCCAATCTCATTTGCATTCTGGTGTCCTCAGGAAAGCGAGAAGTTGTAGTAAAGGCTGGAATTATAAATAATTGGTTAATTTAAATAATAACCTTACACCTTGACTAGTAATTTTGATTATTTTTTTATTTCTTTTATATAAAGCTGGAAATGTTTCAGTTGAAAGAAGCAGAAATTCAATAGACATATTAGATCCAAGAAGTGAAAGAAAATAAAAAGAAAAAAACGTCCTCAGGTAAAATGAAAGAGGATAGATCCAAACAGCAACATCTTAATTACATTGACAACCAGTTTCCAGCTAATCGAAAGAAAGATGAACTAAAATCGTATTGAAACAAGACCGAGTCACACAAGGAAAGAAAGGAGAAACGAAGTAAGGAAAACTGAAAAACAAAGTTATTTAAGCCTGAATAAACAAGCAACCGATTGAAAAAGAAACAACCCGTAACACATTGCCTAAATGTGTCCTCCAAAAAGTCCTTAGAATACTGGGTTATTCTTACGATCATTTTTCCTTAAGAATACAGTTTAAAACATGATAAATTCTGTTGGAACTCCCGATGGAATATGCTATGCAATATACTCAATATTTCCAGCTAACTCAGTCGCATTTTTGATACCAGATTTCTCTGTTGAGAAAAAACATATAATGGTAGGGTCTCATATTTAAGAATTAAACGTCTCATTTACGAAGCTATTTTTAAACATGAGATATAGTGTTTTTTCCTATCACATTAGGAAATTATAATGGGAAATTATTTCACTATGCTGACAGATGCGATGAAATTAGACTAGAAGAGCCTTTCATTTGTTCAAAATGCAGTAAAAGACTTTGTAACTTGTAACTTTGTTTATGCTTGGTATGAACTTTAGTCCTACAACCCTACTAGATAAGTATCGAATTATCGCTATGTCTGAAATAGTACCACAAAGACTTGCGCAGGTTTAAACAGCTATTTTATTCGACTGAACCTTTAACATAAAAGGCACGCCTTGTGATACAGATAAACCACTACTTGTGGCGATATAAAATAAGAATAAAAGATGCTTAAATTTAAAGGCTGATAAAGCAGTCAAAGATTACGCAGTCATATACGAAGTTACAAGTTGGCTGAAATAATCTGTCGACATTCAAGTTTAAAGTTTCGGCTGCGAAAGAAGTCAAAGTTGAGATAGTTACCTTTAGATGGAGCTGGCAGAATCTAACAACGCAAGTGCAGGAACTCTCTCTCGCTGACTAAGTTCCAAAAGACCTCAGCTTAAATGCGTTAAATACTATTTGTGTTTAACTGGAGAATACAGAAAGAAGAAGTTAAATTAGAGATCAAACTCAAAATAACTGGTTAGTTTAACGTAAGAACCTTGCAACTTGAAGAAGCATCCCATTTTCAGATTGCTTGATTATTTAACAATATGTATTGATTAAATATTATAATGACAAATTTTAGACACTGAGTTAAAATCATTTAAATTTTAAGTTTCTGATGTTAATTTGGATTCTGATATTTCGATTTAAGTTTCCGATTAAGATGCATTCCGCATGCGTCGCTTGAATGCAAAAATTATAGGCAGTATAGGAATTACCAGTAGGAAGAGAGAGGATGGATAAGAAAAAAAAATTTAAAATCATCATTCCAAAGATTAAATTTATTCCTTCAGAAACTATCTGAAGAAACTATTAGAAACTATAGTTCGACCGTCTTACCCGCAACCATAAGCGCAAATACGCATGCGCCATTCGGACCGAATTATAAATTAATCCCAAAATAGGGTGGAAGGATTGGGACTTTCTTTCCGTCGAGAATTTAAATTCTCTCTTACCGGAGAAGAGAAGAGTTTCAAGTGAGCTTTCACGTGACCACGTAGCAACAAGTAGTAACGCCCCTTTTGGACGAATTTATGTGTTTTGGCAGAATGACAGCCAAAGTTGCGTTTCAGACGGTCGAACTATATCTATAAAATTTTCCCATTTTTCTTGAATTTATAGCTTCATCTCATAGGCGATAAATGTAGATATATAGATTACCCTCTGCTTTGAAATGAACTTCTTTGAAGTATATTTCACTTTGTTTGCTGTTTTTTCCTCCATCCTCAATTGTTTGAATTAAAATTAACATTTTTAGCTGGGACCGTTAAAGGAATCATCTGAGCGCAAGTAACCAAAAAGAAATATTTAGCTTTCTTTGTTGAGGAAAATCGAAATGAAAATGAGTAGAAAATATTAGTTTTATGAAGCAAGATGCAAACAGCTGGTGGGGACTTTTTTAACGTTTTACTTGCTTCTCGGAATGACTCATCTGTTGACCTATTTGAAACTCTAAGTTACAGAGTTTTATTTTTTACATATTTTACTGTAAAGTAATAAAATAATTTTCACCGCATTTAACAATATATGAGCCCATCTGGCAGCAACATTATTCCAAGAATTTTCTAAGAATATGTCAACTTGCTCGCAACGGTTGCATACTTGTATCTTATTACGCAAAATTCCCAGTCGACGTCATAACAACATATTTTTATGCATCCAACTTCGGCGAGGCAACATTTTCTTGTTTTAATGATGTCATTTATAATAAGTTTAGTTCCGGTTTGAAGTTTATCGCTTTCTGCACATTTATTATGCAAATTTTCGTTCCATTACCTCGTCAAAAATAATGAAAACAGACTCATAAAGATTATGGTAGTTTTTTTTCCCTTTTTTTATTAATGCTGCCTTGATTTGGCCCTGTAGTATCGTAGTGTGTCTCTCGAGGAAGCAAGGTATGCAAATTCATTATTTTTAATGCGCTGCGTTTCTTGCTTCGTATAATCGTGCCTCTTTTATTGCGATAAATGTTACTGTGTTTGCACGTGAATAACAAATTCTGCGCCATTAAATTTCATTAAATTTAACTACGGTTATTATTTTATATAACTTTTTAATCACGTGTTAGTTTATCTATAGTTTAAGTTTTTCTATTTATCGAGTTACTTTCTTTTAATAATACGAAATTAAAAATTTCAAGTTTATGAGCATTAAAATATCTTCTGCTATCAAGTTACAAGCTTATCAGTGGTACGCTATGGATTTGTAAAAATCGTATTAATAACTACACACGATAAAAAGGAAGAATCTGTACTTTATTGAAGGAGGTAATAATTCCTATAGTTAAGGTTTTAACACCAACAAGGATAATCATTTTCCTTACTTTTTCTGAAAAAGTCTTTCCGTGTACAGTCATCCTGGTAGATACCACCTGAAACTAGCTGTACCGCTTCAAGAGAAAGGTTAGCTTCCCAGATGGCAATTATTACAATTTCAGAAATATCTACATTTACAGTTACATTGAGAAATATATACATGAAATATTTTACGCCAATATATGTGTGAAATATTTTACATCAATATATATATGAAATATTTTACATCAGAAATTTTTACTACATACATAATTGCATAGCCTAAAAGTCCATGTTACATAAGTTCATGATTCGATCCATGTCCATAATAATCATCAGATATAAGTCCATGATATGACCATCAGACGTAGGTTGATGATATATATTACCATGATAATCATCATGCATAAATTATAATTATACGTTCTGCTTAGCCTTGTGTCATAAGTCCTTATCATAAGCCCTATAAATACTACAGCAACTTTTATAGCAAAGGTATCTATAGCTAAAGGAGAACAACAGAAACAAAGCAAATTCTTTTTAACACCTGGGGAGTATACCTGATCACCAGAATTATAAATACAGGAAATTTTGAAGCAGAAATTACTGAGCAAGAACATAATAACTTCACACAATACTTCATATAATCAATTTATGTATTGAATAATTCTCACTGAGCCTACTAAGACAGCCGGTGATTATACGGTTTAAACCATGCGTCTGGAAGCCTCAAGAAAAACTATTCATGTGCTTTCTGGAAGCTTTCCGAATATGCCTAAATTGGCGAAAAATACTCAAATATCCGCGATGTAAGTTGATCGACGTTAAGTCGATTTTGATGCAATTCCATCAAGAGAGTTTCTGCTAGTACCTGCAGTTCTAGCTGATCTAGCTTTTCTTCGATCAGTTTAAAATTACAAGATAAATAGCATAATAGACGAAACAACTCATATATTTAAAAAAATACAACACGTTAAAACGTTTGTACACCATGTGGAATCTTTAATTTATCTTTCTCAAGAATGGGAAATGTCACTTTCAGACTCTTGCAATTAAACATGACTTCAAAATTTTATTTCACTTTCGAATTTATCACTTTCGAATTTAATCAATCCCTAACTATTTAAAAAACAAGATTTGAAATTGCGATGTTTTAATGCCTTATATTGTACAACTAGGTTAGTAATTGTTTGAGTTTAATATAATATGGTTTACGCAGTTTCATCTTAAAAAAAACGGAATAAAAGAAACAAAGCTCAGATTTTTAAGACTAAATAATTTTTAACTCAAGTTGCATTCAAGGTACCTGACTTCATATATGCATTATGGATTCAGATTAGGGGAATTTATCTGTGTAATGATTAGCGGTGCTGGTTGCGGTATCGCTGGGCCCGGTTTGAATTCCGGAGAAAGCTTCAATGTTTGTTCGTACATAGTATTTTTGCGGCATAAAAGCACTTAAGAAGCCAAATGGCCTCTCCTGTGATTTTGTGATAGAAGTGATACGTTAGATTCTTGAACCCATCCCACCGGAAAATGTCGCTCAAAGTTAAGAAAGAGCTGAACAATGTTGTACTGTCATCTGCAAGGTACACAAAGCCCATACCAATAAGAGATGCAATCCTGCGTTCCTAGAAAGAATACAATTAGTAGAATTAAATAGTGTGTTAAAAACAACGCGATAATGTTATTTGATATACCTGGGAAATCAGAAGCAACAAATCTGGAATCATTGCAATACACCGTATCGTTTAGGATATATATAACTTGAAAGCCTTGCGATGTCATTTCATGCCAGACAAATGAAGGGACCCGTGATGTAGCTGCTGGTTTTCAATTTCCTACGTGATATTTCTCGCACTAAGTTTTTATATTGTTGAACACTGAGATCAAAATAAGCGGGCGTTGCTTCGTTAGATTATGGTTTATCTGATGCATTCGAAGACACCTGGCGTCGCGATCACTATATGCGCGCATTAATTCTTCTGACTTTTCAAGAACGTACAACTGATTCCACAGGGGACCAATCAATCCAAAGATGCAATCGGTGGGTTTCGACCTTGGCGGTTTACAGATACTGATAATAAGTCATGGATGTTCATTCAGTTCGACGAGTGGGAAGCCCTAATGGCATTTTTGTTCCTCCTAAACTCCTAAATTCGCCGTGTAACATCATGGCATTTCTTCTGTTAACTGCTATGTTTCTAAGCATTTATATTTCTTGTATGTGCTTCTGTCGTTTTCTGTTTTCGAATTTTGGTACCCTACAAAATCAAACTTAAAGAACGATTTAGCGTTATAATCTGGGCCATCAGATGTTCAATTAAACGTTTCCTATCAGTCCACAGAGCATATAACTGATATGCAGAGGGAAACGGTTAATACTCGGCTGACAACATATGAGATTGTATTGCAATCTGGGAATAAACACACTCCATACAATGAACACCATGGAAAAACTGTGATGAGAACAATTGTTTTAAACTCTGAAATCAGAAGCATTTTGGGTTTTTCAAAGACTAGTATAGAGTTACTCTAATGAATGAAAATGTTTTGCTTCTATAGATAATCAGTAATAACATAACTCAATTCGTCAATGCTTTTATGCAGCAAGTATGTTTATTTCTGAACATTGATTAAGACCTTATTTTGTTCTAACCACTTATTTTTAGCTCGACTTTCCTGTTCCTCCTGATTTCAATTTCCTGCCGGAATGTAAATTTTAAATGACGTAGTATGCAAAATCTAAGCGTGTTTCAGAAGCAGTATTTAAGTTGCGTTTCAAGAGTTTGTGAATAGTAGTAGCGGAGTTAGTTTCCGAATTTATGCTGCGTGTTTGAAATTAGCTCTCTAGTTGGTGCGAGGCAACTTTCATGTTACACTGATATTCTAGGCTCTGCTTTGCTGTATGCAGCCTATTTAGCGGTTTAGGTAAGCTAAGGAGTTAGTTGTTAACGATTCAAATTTATTGTGATTCGTTACATTTTCATTTTAAGTTTAGTTCAGCCACAAGTGATGGTGAATTGTGAGTACCGAAGGCGTGCATTTTGTTAAATTTAGTTCAAATAAAAAAGGTTATTTAAAACCTTCTTCTGCAGTATCTGTTCTTCAAAGACATAGCGAGTATTCGCTATTTCGTCCTCTACGTAAGGTCGACATTTTATGCTTCCCAAAAGAGTAAGACTCTATAATTCCTTCTGTATTTCACGCTCAAGCAAATCCTTTGAAGCAGAAGAATAAGGATTTAGAACCCCTAGATTGGCTATACTTGTATGAGATAAACATTCTTCTTAAAAATTACTGATAATTCCTGTCCCTCATAAATGCAAAACTACCGACAAAGGTGCTAAATTTCTCCAGTTTGAGTGAAAGCTACGTAGACTTAACGATATTACAATACATGTGACCTTAATAGTGTAATCGCCTTTGATACATTTCTAGAAAAATTCCTTGTATTTCAAAACCTTTGCCACCACAGTCAAGCAGACAAAGCAAGTGGTTAAAAAGTAGCAAAATGTTGGCAGCAATATGCTTATAAATGTCGAAAATCTGGCTACCAGATTAAACTTGTGGTTTAAAGCTTGAATTTCCAGACATCCTGTGAATAGATAGCCCCTGCATTATTACGATTCAAATTTCACCTGATATCTATGAGCTATCATAGCTAAGGGCTTAATATACTGCTTTAGTTACGTATAATTCCTCGACCTTAAGACTTTGCTTTGGCACAAATTCTTTACCTTTCCAGGCTTTAGTAAAAGAAAATGTCTCAAGAGACTTATTCTGTTAATGTTGTTTCCTTGTCGGCACGATGCTGGAGCCAGAAAGAAGGGCTGTAATGAACAGAAACTACATGATCCTTCTCTCTTACGTTTAAATTTGGACTGCACTGCCGATGGTTGAAAATTAAGAGAGCTAATATGTGATTCTGGAGATGCTGTAGCATAAAGATGTAACATTTATCTGTGTACCCAATTCTATATTGTTTATGATTGTTTTTGAAACAGTCCTTGAAGAAATTTCGCAAATATGATCAAATTCCCAAAACCTTCATCGGAAAGATTATTTTTTGATTTATCTGGAAAAAGTTTTGTTTTAATGTAATATTAAAAGTTTTTCGAGATTAGTTCGATCGTTAAACAACGATTTATGATAAAATTCAACAATAACTGAAAAAAAAGTTTTTTTTTTTCATTTTTTACGAAACATTTTTGCGGAATATTGTATTGCCATCACAAGCACGTACAATTTCAAGAAAATCGGATTGATAGAAATGGCTCAAAATTATTTTTAAGATTTAATTCAAACGAGCGGGAAACCAACTTGCAAAACCTGGCTTGAAAAAAAAACAAATTTATTAGAATAGATACCCGCGTTTGAAAGTAAGTGTGCTTCCCGCATGGACTAGCCAGCCATATCTCCTGGCCTTACCCTTATAGAGCATGTCTGGGACACTCTTGGGTGGGCAATTTTATTTCGTCATTCCTTTCCGAGAACCATTCCGGAGTTGAAAACTGCCCTGCTGGAGTGGGTTCGACTCCCACAGGGATTCTTCAACTGCCACCTGTCCAATATGCCTCGTGCTGCGTGACCTATCTGGCTGTGAAAGGGAACCATACCCCATAATAGACTCATTTTTAGTTCGCTATCTCAACGCAGACATTCCTGCGCTATGAGCTTTATAAATAATCATGCGTCTATAAAACGACTTTTGAATCGTGCATTGCTTTCTCTCTTCTAAAAGTATATTCATACCAAATTTCATTAAAGTCTGTCCCTTAGTTTTTCAGAAATTCGACATTATGTGTATTTTTTTTTAATTCTGCGGATAAGTGTATAGGTTCATGTATGTGTTTTCACAGTAGAATGAAAAATGTAATCCAAAATAAATAAATCAATCAAATGAAATAAAATAAAAGATTAAGATCTAGTCATTGAAAAAAAATATCACTTTTAAGCGGAAGACCTGGATTCTGACACATGACAGTACAAGATATTTGTCTTCCTTTCCCTTGCCTTAAAATATAAAACGGTTAACCGAGACAAATCAAGATAACCATAAACAATCTGAAGATTGTTAAAAGAAGTAACTGGAATTATGACGAATCGAATCTGTTGAAGATTTATCCAAGCCAGAATAAAAGATTTAAAATTATTTTTACAGCATTTCATAACGAAAATGAAAACAGTTCAGTATTATTGTGTGAAAATTTTTTGCTATAATAGTTTTAAAAATACCCCAACAAAACAAACAAATATACCTTTTTAAAATTTAAATTTGAAACATTCTCGGTGAACACACTTCCTTTTTTTGTGCGTGGTTATCATCAGTTCACCGTTGATACATCACTTCTTGGGGGAGCTTGATACATTCGGTTACCACAGTGGCTTGCGAAATTTTTATAGTAATACCTTAAAATCAAAATAAAACGTATTACGATAAAAAAGAATGAATGTGATAAATGACAATAGCCTTTGAGAACCGAGCGACATGATTCATTGCACTTTTAAACTTTAATTTTAAATAATAGTTGTAGGGGTTTATATTTATTTTAAATAACCAGTTAAATTTAATTTTAAGTTACTTTCCTATAAGCTTGCATTCCCCTAATTGTCAGTGCCAGAATATTTAAATTTTTTATCGCCTGTAGGG
>KK112980.1:0-18440 GCA_000611955.2 Stegodyphus mimosarum | reverse complement strand
TGTTGCTTAATTGCTATATTATCTTTCTGCCACTAGACTCATCTACGCATTGTAAGATACGGGATTGCATGAGCTCTTTAGTTTAATTCTACTACTTGTAAATATCTCCAATTTTGAGTTTGATTCTACTGTTTCAGTTACCGCCCAAGCAGAGGCGTGGTGTGTTAGCGTCTAGTTGAAGCAATGTACATAATTTAAAGAGTTTAATAAAGGGAAGTTTCAACCCTTCTTCCGAGCAATCACTATTTCTCCATATTCTACACAACAGATAGACAGTAGAACCTTAAATCTTACTCGGATCCAATGGCAAATAATCTGGACGGACAATCATCCTTACAAGAGACAGAAGTCGTAGACCCGATGGTGACAAGCCCATTGGATGGATTTAGCATTTTAATACACACGGTGAGAGCAGAAATTAAACCAGCAGTGGTATTCGACGGTAAAAAGTTCGTCACTTCATTCCTGGAATCGCTTGAGACGCACTTTCAGTTGTATCCGGTACCCGAAAGACAAAAAGTAGCCATTGCCTCCAGTGCCCTCCGAGGACAGGCGGAGTTTTAGTGGAAAGGGATTGGAAAATTCTTACTGGGGAAAGTCGGAAGCATCGCCTACAATTTTGAAAATTTCAAAGCGGCACTCTTAAAGGATAATAATTATAGCAATATCTTAAAGTAATATTATATAATTCCTTAGTTCATCGTGAAAGACCGTGTGACTCTTGAAGCCAAATTGTACAGCTTTTATCGAAGGAAAGTTGAGCACCTTATCGAGTTTATCCTGCGTAAAGTCAAACTACTGCATAGCCATATGGAAGGAAGCCCGATAATGAAGTAATTGAAATTTGATTACCAAGATTATGACCCACAGTACAAGATTCCGTGGAACTGAGAACCCACGAACGCTGGAAGAATTATTCGAATTAGCCGTAAAGCTTCAGAATCGGCGGATAGCGGAAAATTCGAGCTTTCCTACCCAGAGTTACTATCAGCAGTTCTCCCGAAAGCCGGCCGCAGAAAGAAACAAATACAACGGAGGAAAATGTTTTCTAACTACGCCGTCAACGAGCAAGAATGAAAACGGTAAAGCCAAAGACTGCCAGCGCACCCAGCAAACATCAGGAGGAAAAAAAGAACTTAAGCGAATAAAGGGGGCCTGAGAAATTGAGTGTTCAGACTCCCTGTGCATCGCAGAATACCTCTAAATTGTATGTAAATACCGTGCTAGTCAAGAATTCCCAACTACCGTCAATCCAGGCTCTTTTGAAGGACGTACCTGTAGAAGCACTCGTGGACACCGACGCGGAAGGAAATTTTTTAAGCCAAAAATTCTACTATAGAAATTTTCGAAGAATAAGATTGTTTAAAAACTATAGCACAGAAATCGTTGCCGCACAAGGGAAAGTTTGCGAATGTGTCGAGAAGCTATCGCTGAACGTTCAGGTAAAAAACGAAGTTTTGAAAGTTTTATTCTTTGTTGTTAAAAATTTGCAAAACAATGTTATTTTAGGTACAGAGTTCCTCAGGGCGGCTAACACCACAGTAAACATTGCAGAAAATTCTGTTTTCTTGGATATGGTGCCAAAGTTGGTGGAAGAGGTGAGTGTGCCATACATCGATCTCTAACATCTAAAACAAGATGGAAGAACTCGGTAAGAAGATTTAATACGTTATTTTCTGAGAAGCCAGGGAATACACAAATTGTTACCCATGCGATCGGACTAAAATCAAGCGAACCTTGTAAAACAAAACCTTATTGATATGATAAGGAGAAAAAAGCAATAACAGAACATCACATAGAACAAATGTTAAGGGATAAAATAATTATTCCCATCAATAGTGAATATGCTAGCCCAGTTGTGTTATGCAGAAAGAGAAATAACTTGCTTCCTTCGGATCGGAAAACTTACCGTTTTGCGATCGATTGCCGAAAACTTAATAGCGTGACTAAATTCCCTATTTACCCTTTACCGGTAATAGAAGAAATAATACGGAAAATTAGGTCTAGAAAATGTATGATCGCTCTTGATCTTACTTCAGGCTACTTTCCAATTAGCCATGAAACCAGAAGATGTGAATAAAACAGTCGTTATTACAAAATCAGACACTTATGCACTTTTATGCATGCCGTTTGGGCTTTTCGGAGCCCCGTCCACTTTTCAATGCGCTATGAACATAATTTTACGTCCCGTCCTAGGAAAATCGACTTTGATTTATCTCGATGACATTATCGTAACTAGTAACACTATCGAACAACACGTGGAAGATGTCCACGAAGTTTTTTCATTATTAGCAGGTTTAACTATTAATGCCTCAAAATGTAAATTCGCAACTAAGGACTTGCGATACTTAAGGTACAAAAATCTCAGCTAAGGGTATCGAAACTGAGGATTTTAAAATAAAATCAATTAAAAATTGTCCTCCGCCAAATACTGAGAAAAAACTTTCTTTTTTTATTGGCATGCGCTCATATTATCGTTCGTTTATTCAAACCTTTGTCGATATTGTTGAACCTTTGTTAGTTTTAAAACGAAAAAAATCCAAGTTTGCATGGACAGCGGAGGCTAACACCGGTTTTGAAAAATTGAAAACAGCTCTAATTAATGCCCCAGTGCTAAAATTCCCGGAAGGGGACGAGAACTTGGAGATCGCGGTGGATGCTTCCGATTATGCCGTGGGTGCTGTTTTAACTAAAAAATGGCACCCCTTGGCATTTTTTAGAAAAACCTTAGCTCAGACTCAAACGAACTACACACCGACAGAAAGGGAAATGTTAGCAGTGTTAATGGCAGTTCAGAAGTTTAGGGTCTACTTTGGAAAAGCCCCAGTTACAAACTACTGTGTTCGTGCGTCCGTAGGCAGATTATCTGGAAAAAATTTAACGTCTAGATTAATTAGATGGGCCTTAAAGTTACAAGAATACAACTTAATAACTAAGCACACTCCCGGCGAGTAAAATACAGTGGCCTACGCCTTGTCAAGAATTAAACTGGATGAAAATGGGGATCAAATAAAATGTGCTATGTTAACTTCTAAAGTTTTAGATTCTCGTGAAACAGTTATAGCTGAATTGCCGAAGGATCCAGATTGCGGTAATATCTATGCTTATTTAAAAGATCGAGATAATTTTGAAAATGCAAATCTTGCTGCAATTAGTAATACGGCCCAAAATTACGAGATCATAGATAATCTGTTATTTATACTAAATCAACAAATGAAAACCACGATCTGAAACCAGCTATCCCCGCCTCACTACGGTTGAGTATTTTGCAGGAACTTCATGACAGCCCCACAGTCGGTCATTTAGGGGTAAGAAAAATGATGTGTAGAGTACGGGAGGCGGTGTATTTTCCGCAACTACAGAAGATAGTAACAGCGTATGTCAGGTACTGTAAGTTATGTCAGTTAATTAACGACATTAATTATAGCCCGGCCGGGTATCTAAATAGTATTCGCGCGACTTTTCCTGAATAGACCTTCTAGACCCTTTTCCCCAAAGCGAGTTAAATAAAAACATATTTCTTTTTTGTTTGCAGTTCATTTTTCTGAGTGTGTAGAAGTAATTCCTTTAAAGAGAGCGTCAGCTAAAATAGTCGCAGATGCGTTCTGACATAAGTATATTTTAGAATATGGTGCACCGTTAAAAGTAATAAGCGATAATGGTAGGCAATTTAGTCAAATTTTTGAGAATCTGTGTAAAGGGCGTGACATACGGCATATGAAAATGGTCCCCTACAGACTACAAGCAAACATCGCCGAAGGAGTTAATAAAAACATTGTTAAAATAATTAGAAGTTACGTTAAAAATTATCTTAAACTCTGGGATGGTTGCGTTGATGAACTAGCCTTATGAACTAGAACATCATTGCATATTGCTTGTCCTCTTAAAAATTTCCTGCTTTAAAATGACTCATATTTTAATGATCTCTTCGGCATGATGATTGGCAATATCACTAGGCCGTGGTTCGAATCCCAGAGAAGATAAGGATGTCTGTACATGCACGAAGCTTTGTGGCATATGGAAAATCAAATTATTGGTTAACCGAATATGCTCTCGAAGAAGGGTAGGAAAAATGGGAAAACTCATCGACCAAAACTCAGGCAAGTTCTTAATGAAAACCGGAGCGAAGCTTAAACCTCTGTCACCTATAAGGTAGCCAGGGTCTTGGCAGACATTAAAGCACCCATTTCCCTGTTGTCCATGGTAAATTTGTGGACTTCAGAAGAGGAAGAATTACTCATAGATATATTTATAATTGTTGGAGAGAGTGATAAGCTACATTTTTGACATTTATGCCCATCTTGGTACTAGAAACGCAGTAACTTTCAGGTGCAGGTCTGAGTGAAGGAGCACATATATGAGAAAAATGCTGCGGCACGTATCTTAAATAATTTAACATGACTTTTGTATTCATGTGTGATAGCTAAATTTATTTCATTCTTGCTACAAAGACCTCCAAATATAAAAGGCTTCACAGTCAATTTACGGCTCGAAATTTCATATCTTCTGCAGTTAAACATGCATTCGGTGTCTAAACTGTTAAATTTTTCTAAGGAATATGTACTATACTCCATCGTCGTTAAGGCTGCGATCTTTTATTTCACCAAAATACCGCACAAATTGAATAAAGAAAAGCGCATTTACATCATAACTCACGAAGTGCTTTGTTAGAGGATAAAGAAAAATCACTGCGCCTTAATGAAGAGGAATCGGAAAATCAAAACCGAAATAGAGATGCTTTTACCCTAGACAATTTCATTTTTCTCCATTTCCTCTTACTTTCTACGCTTGATCCAATATTTCAGATTCTTCCGTAACGTTTGCGTTTAAAAAAATGCCGCGCATTGGTAAAGCTGAATAACCGTTACAGTTACGATTGCCCACGGGGATGCGGAAGGAAAAATCAAAGGCAAGAAAAATTTCTACCAAATAATAAAATAAATAAAAAAGAGGGAATCAATACAAAAGAAAGCAGCAACGGTTAGGTGGAAAAAAAAATTTAATTTCAAGACATCTTTCCCAGCATAAATGTTACTTTGACATCCACCTGACATCAAAATTGACATTTTGACATCTCTGAGCCTTATCTTTTATTCGCATTTTCGAAAGATTCGTCCTCCCATAAATAAAAATCTTTACTCGTGAAATAATAGTATGACATATCTATATATAAAGGAAGCAGTCGAAAAACTTAGGGTGGGAAGTAGAATGGAATGCCGCAAGTGCCAAAGTATTGGGAAAGAGGAGGGTAGACAATTTTCTAGACCCCCTGCAGATCTTGATGCCAGCTTTTACCTGATTCGAATTCATTCTAGAATTTTTCCGTCCTCTTCCTCCATCAAAACTTGCTGAAGTGTCACACTTCGAAATTCTTTTATCTCGGAATATTTCTATAAAAGTGGTTTTGCATCTAACGGAATAGGGCATTTTTTATCAATACTTAAAATCTCAATACACTTTTCTTTAAATGTAGTTTAGAAGAGAAATATTTTTCATACTTCGGAACATCGACTTTCCATCGTTTTGCCGGTTTTTATATTTTTAAGACTGTTATAAAACATAGCACGTTTTAAGAGGCCAAGCATAATATTGTATTACCACACAATGCTGCTAATTTTTGGCTGCTACTAATAGTCATTTACTACCAATAGCTGGTACTAATTCTTCGTTTTATTTTACGTCAATTCCTGTTGAGGAATCGATTTCTCGTACGCTGTTCGGGTAAGGTCAAACGTCAACATTTGGATTTTAAGAAGATTAATATAAAGAGAAGTTGAGTTATTTATCTGCCATAATGAAAGGCATGAAAGTCACAGTGCTGTAACACCTAGTGCGCACATATATATCTTAGCTAGCTCATCTTCGACAAAAATAAGATGCTACTTATGTCTAGGAGGGGATTTAATAAGAGCAGAATGTCTAATGCTAAGCAAACAGACAGAGAACAAACATAATATTAAACGTATTCCATCTCATCACTTATGAGGGATTAAATTAAAATATGTAAACGTAAATTTACCAGCCAATTTCACCTAGTTTCAACACAAGTTGTTGTTCATGTTTTGTCAGAATTTCTATCAGTTCAAAAATTTTAATCTATCCTGGATCCGGACTGCAAGCTTTGCGTGGACCACAACAGAAATTCAAACCCATGATTTACTAAGTCTGCATCCAACCTCGGTCTACAATATCCGAATGAAAATCAGCTTTGGAAATGACAATACGTTTATTCAGCAAAGCAGCAGTGGGCGGCTCACCAAAACCTTTACATAACAATTCAGAATTCCGCTCAACTTTATAGTCAAAACTTGCCACTGAAATCTTTTCAATGCCAAGTTTCAGTGGTACATTCCGGAATAAATAAACGTCATGACAAAAACAGCCAGAAAGTAAAGATGTAAATTAAATAACATTCCGTTAGTAAAACGTAAATACCATAGTGCTATGTTTACAACATTGTGAGGAAATATTTTCAAAAATTTCCAATGAACTGCTACAATTTGCTTTGAAACTAAAATGCTTATTATACGAAATTGAATTTAGGTCTTGGGTTTACGCTTATGCTTTAACAACCGAAAGTCGGTACTTTCGAACCCCGAATCGGTCGCCTTGAATTCATCAAAAGAGGAGGATTTCATGCTCTGGTAATATAAGAAGAGTAGTATACCTTGGATTAACTTCGGCAATACCCGAGATGATACCTAGGGTTAACCCTAAATTAAGGTTAATTCGACAGCCGTTAACATGTTCGATTCCATTTTATCTTATATCATTTTATCATATATCATATTCGCGGGGAATCGAACCACGGTTACGCGTCGAGCGTGCTGACCACTACACCAGGAATGCATGAGAAAAAGACGGGAGAAATTCCTTATAATGTGACGTGATGTACTTCTGGTTTCTGATATCCATCTAGTGTAATGCTGAAAATCATAGACGCTGCATGAAGCCTTGCCCCATGTAAAGTAAAAATATCTAGTATTGTTTTTAGTTTCTCTCCATATTTAACAGCCTTGCTAAAATTAACTGCTTCCCATCCTTAATTGCATTTAATTAAAAGCCACAAAGTTTTTGGAGAGTGGTGATAGTGGCAAAGCATAAAACTTCTAATTTACCCAGTATGAGAAATCAGTTTTAACATCTGAACATTGTTTTAATTTATCTTCCGACGTTCTTAGAAGATTCATATAATGTTGTCATACGGATAGACCTACTATTTTTAATTTTTCTTTGAGATTCTTTCAATTTGTTACTAATTAAGAAACTCAGAGATTAGAGAGCAAAAATAAATAAATAAATAAAATATATTACGAAGTAAAAATAAAAAATTTGAAAGCTTTCAGATTTTATATTACGCCCAAATTGGCTTTTTTTTCATTTACACACGCATACACGTTTCAAGTATGTGGGCTAAAAATGTTTAAAAACAGCATACCTTTAGGATTTTCTACAGACATTCCCTCTCCTTGAGATCAAAATATTTTATTCCGTACAGTGTGTTGCCATTGTGCGCTTTGAAATCGTTGAGTTTCTTAATCAAAAATTCGTTAAAGTTCAGAATGAAACACATGAAATAGATAATAAAACGAATTATAAATTCCGGCTTCAAAGTGCTCATATTCGGTTGGAGGACTACGTTATTCAAAACCTGATGGCTCTAGGTACCGTTTATTTAACAGTGCGAGAAATAAACACATTCATGCATATTCTTCATTATTTAATTTCTTTAAATACAGGCGATAACATTTGGTGGCAACTAATAATAAAATAAACTTTAAATAAGGCGATAATATTTGGTGGCAACTATTTTATAAAGAAATAAAACGCTCTTAGTTATTGAACGCAAAATGTCGTTTCGAGACTAATGACCTTTCTCGGCTAACGCTAAGTACAGTCTAATAATTTAAATTTGTAATTTACTTTTTTAAAGGATATATCTGTTAGATATGTGTAAGGTTTATCCTAAGTTTATTAACAGTTATTTTAAGTTATGCCTCTTTCCTATTCATTCTAATTTCGGCTTACAATTTCCTACTAGAAGGTAATTTCCGAAATACAGTGAACGCAAATGAGTAAGAGTACTATTTAAGTCGATGCTTCACCGACTTCTACAGAGAGAGTCTAATTTTCCTGACTAACGCACGTTTGCCATTTAGCTACATTCTCTCTTAGCTACTATGCTCGGCCATACCTTAGGCCCTTCCTTGGCTTCGCCGATTTGATTAATATTTAGAGCCCAACGACTTAGAATTCTGATAGCTTCGGCTATATCTTTCAGATAGCTTTAATTAAGCTTAGTTTAGTTTAATTTCATAATTATTTAAGTTCAAGCCCATTGGAGGCTTTGTGTAAGTTCCGAGTTAGGACCTGATTGTAAGTATTCTGAGAAATAAAGGGTAGTTAACCGTTCTTAAGTCTTACGTGTTTATTCACACACTTAAGCGATTATTCGCTTGTGTGTTCATTTGTGGGGTTCTGAGATTGAACATTAGAATTAAATAAGTAAAACCCCACATTTGGCGCCCGAAATTGTTCCTAACGAACCGTGGTGCTAGGTACTGAAGATTTCTCATTGACCCTCCCTCCTTTCAGTTCCCTCAGCCACAACCAAACCCCATGGTCGGATTTGGATTTATCGTGGAAAAGATGAGAGCAGTGATGAAGCCAACAGTAACTTTTGATGGAAGAGGATCCGTAATGACCTTCCTGGAGCAGCTGGATCTACACTTCTTGTTATATCCTGTGAACCAGCCGTAAAGAATTATTATCGCTACGACGAATTTAAAAAGTCAAACCTTCAGTTGGTACAAGAACATCGATAAGAGTTTGTTGGGGAATCCAGGATCCGAAACGTATACATGGGACAATTAAAAAAAATTACTATTAAAAGCATTCCCACTTGTAAGAGACCGCGCAAGACTGGAATCAGAATTATTCAGTAAATATCAAGCTAATGTTGACGAATTAACAAATTTATTTTAAGGAAGCTCCACATTGTCCAATTATTACATGGGAAAACATCCGTCAAGAAAAGCATTGAAATAATTTTGCTGCCGTCGCTTCCGTCAATTCAAGATTTCCTTGAAGTTCGAAATTCGCAAACGCTGGAAAGCTTATTCGAACTAGCTGTCAAATTTCAGAGTTGTCGAACGGCCGAAAAAGCGTGTGCGAACAATTTTAAGCATTATCCAAGGTTTCACGCCCAGACGAAACCTCAAGGTCAGCAGAATTCATATCGGCAAGAGAGGAAGGTAGCAAACCTGGGTAAGAAAAAAGCTTGTCAGACCAAAGCGTGGGGAGATAAAAAGCAGTTGGAGTAAGGGGTTTAAGAAAAATTTAAACTAGTCACGGTGACCAGAAGGAGGGTGAAGTCACCGTGTCAGAACGTAAATCCCTCAGAAATCAAACTGAATACGGTAGTCGTAGAAAATTTTGGCCTTGCCAGAAATCCAGATAGTACTAAACGACGTCCCTACGACCGTCTTACTGGATACCGGGCCTCAATGCAGCTTCCTGTCGCAGGACTTTTTTAAAAAGCATTTCCGTCGTTATAGACTGTTTAAGACAACGGGAAAACGGGTGATTGCTGCCCAAGGCAAACAGTGTATCTGCTTGGGAAAAGTGGGGCTGCATGTTAAAAAATGAGGTTCAGAAAATCAGCTTTCTCGTAGTAAAGAATTTATTAACCGCTGTCATATTGGGGGTTGATTTCTTACGCGCAGCTACCGCAAAAATTAATTTTAAAGAATCTACCTTACAGGTTAAGATGGACAAAATTCAAGAAAAAAAACTGCAGTGCCGGAGGTGAATCTAAGTCACCTCGAAGGAGAAAAAGAAAAATTCAAGAATTGGTAAGAACTTTTTCTGAATTATTCGATGAAAAACTGGCTTCTGCCAGATTATCTCTCATAGCATCGACACTGGTACCAAGCCCCCAGTTCGTTCAAAATCTTACAGATATCATCGGGTGAAGGAGGACATTTTCGAGCAACACATTAAGAAAATGCTCGACGGTAAGATAATTACGCCAAGTACCAGCCCCTATGCTAGTCCTGTAGTTTTGTGTAGAAAGAAGAATGGACTGCCACCCGCAGATCCGAATGCATGGAGATTCGCTATTGATTACCGAAAATTAAATAGCATAACGAAATACCCGACGTATCCCCTCCCGATGGTAGATGAAGTTATAAGAAAGATTCGTTCGCCGAAATATATGACTACAGTAGACCTGACGTCAGAATATTTTGAAATTGCAGTAAAACACGAGGGTGACTAAAGGCAGCTTTTATTACAAAGTCAGGCGTGCATGCCTTTTTGAGAATGCCGTTTGTCTTAAGCGGAGCTCCGGCTGCATTTCAAAAAGTTATGGATATTGTTTCAACACCAGTCTTGGAAAAAAGTACAGTCATCTATCTTGATTATATTATTGTGACTAGCGAAACCCTAGAGGAACACGTTAAATATTTAGAGGAAGTTTTTTACATTATTCAATGAAGCGGGCCTCAATCCTAAAAAGTGATAATTTGCCGCCATGGAATTAAAATACCTCGGCTGTAAAATCTCGAAAAACGGTATCGAAACTGACAACTCTAAAATTTTAGCGATCAAAAGTTATCCAACGCCAAATACGGCTAAGAAATGACCATTCTTTCTTGGAATGTGTTCCTATTATAGAGTGTTCATTAAAGATTTCGCAAAGATAGTAAAACCATTGTTCGTGCTTAAACACGAGGACTAGGTTCACATGGACAGCGGAGGCGAATAAAGCGTTTGAGGAATTTAAACACGCCTTAATTAACGCCCTGTTCGTAACTTCACGGAAGGAGATCAAAATATAGAAATTGCAGCAGACGCGTCAGACTACGCAGTTGGCGCAGTTCTTTCCCAAAATGGGTAGCCAATAACTTTTTTTTATAGCAGCCAATAACTTAATCAAACTCAACGGAATTATACCGCAACTGAGCGGGAAACCCTCGCGGTCATATTAGCGGACCAAAAATTTCGTGTTTACTTTGGAAGTGCCTCGATAGCTGTGTATTCAGATCACGCGGCAGTTGGTCGCCTATACTCCGGTAAAAATCTTTCACTCCGGCTCATACGCTGGACACTAAAACTGCAAGAGTTTAATTTAGTAAGAAAACACACGCCGGGGAAAGAAAGTGTAGTTGCGGACACAATATCAAGAATAAAGATGATGAAGACGGAAATACAATTAAATGTACGATGGTAACTGCGAAAATACTTAAATTCCGGGGAACAATAATTGCCGAATTAAAAACGGACCCAGAAGTTAAACACATTAACGCTTATCTGCAACGCAGTGAATCAGAAACGCTGTGAATGCAGATGATTAAGAGTACTATTTAAGTCGATGTTTCGCCGACTTCGAGAGAGAGCCTGTGTTTCCTGACTAGCGCGCGTTTGCGATTTGGCTACATTCTCTCTTGGCTACTAGGCTCAGCCATACTATAGGCTGTTGCTTGGCTTCGCCGATTTAATTAATACACTCACTTCCAAAAGTTAAACACGGAGAGGAAAATGCTAATTTCCGGAAGCCAATCAGAATTGAAGAGGATGCAATTCGCTGCAGAGGTAGATGGAAGTATGCAAAAATGTTAGGTTACAGCAAATCGAGGTTTCATGTAAAGAAATATACAAAAAAGGCAGTCTTACAAAAAGCCAGCTTAATGAAGGGTTACAGAAGTTGATTGTAAGTGTTGATAGAAGGTGTTTAAAACTTTCGTACAATTTGTTTTCAAGACATACGTATTTCTATGACTTCCAGAAGACGAATGGAAGATTCTGAGCGCTGGCGTGCTGTGGGGCGTATTGAAGCAGGACAGTCGATCACAGATGTTGCTCTTTTCTTTGACGTTCATCATTCTGTAATTTTACATATATGGAAACAATTCCAAACCACACAGATAGTTGTCCGAAGGCCCGTAGCCGGTCGCCCAAGCGTTACAACCCCCGCAGAAGATCGATATATTGCTACTGTAGCCAAGCGGAATCGCAGAACGATCTCCACGTGTGGGACATCTATGTTTACAGCGTCCATTGGTAAGGCGATATCTGCAGCTACGTACGCCGAAGATTACATATGAGTGAACTGTACGCCCAGGTACCTCGAATTTGTGTTCTTTTATACGTCCAATCAAAAGGGGCACGATTACAGTGGTGCCGGGAACATGTCAATTGGAATGTGTCTGACTGGGGCAATGTCATGTTTACTGATAAGTCAAGATTTCCTCTGGAGCCAGATGACAAGCGTATAAGGATATGGCGTGAACAACGAACACGCAATCAGTCCCAAAACATCACCGAACATCACGCATTCCGAGGCGAAAGCATTATGGTGTAGGCAGGGATTTCATTAGGATACCGCACCGACCTGCACATCACAAAAAAAACGACGGGGTTCTTTGACGGCTGTCCAGTATGGAGATGAGGTACTAGAACCCATTGTGAGATTGTACGCTGCAGCAGTTGGCCCTTCTTTTGTTTTAGTAGTAGGTACAACAGTTGGCCCTACGTTTAGTAGTATTGGCAGTACTATCGTCCAAAAACGCACGTCCCTATAGAGTTGACATCGTCGATGACTACCTGGAGAGTGAAAGGATTGCGCGTATGGCGTGGCCAGCATATTCGCCCGACCATAATCCCATTGAAAATCTTTGGAATGCTCTCGGCCTTGCTGTATCTTCACGTTTCCAACCCCAGCCACTCTTATTGAGCTGGAAATTGCTCTATAAGAAGAAAGGCGATTGCTTAATTCTGCGGTGGTTGACCACCTAATTGAAAGCATGGTCACAAGGTGTAAGCTTTGTACACATATGAGGGGGATCACATACCCTATTAATGTTCCTTTTTTCATTTTATGCTGTTTATTTTCACTTTATACATAATTCTGTTTAAGTCTCCAGTATGTCATTATCTGATAACTTACAAAAATTTAATATTGTTTGCATTTCTGTATATAATTATTGATTTTGTTTTATGCATAAAAATATATGCTACTTTCCTGCCGAATTTTGTGTCAATCAAAGCAGTATTTGTTGATTTTGTTTTATTTTACATCTTCGTGCTTAACTTTTGGAAGTCAGTGTATGTAGTGGCCAACTACTTAGAATTCTGATAACTTCGACTATATCTTTCAGATAGCTTTAGTTTAGTTTAGTTTAGTGTAATTTCAAAATTATTTGAGTTCAATCGCAAGAACTTACACAAAGTCTTTCCGAAAGAACTCTCCGAACTTACACAAAGCCGGCTTTGTGTGAGTTAGGAACTGATTGTAAATATTCTGAGAAATAAAGGGTAGTTAACCCTTCTTAAGTATCACGTGTTTATTCACACACTTAAGCGATTATTCGCATGTTAGTGTTTGTGGGGTTCTGAGATTGAATATTGGAATTAAATAAGTAAAACACCACATATATATTAATTTATATTTAATTTATGACAAAGCCAACTGAGCATTTGCGTTGTTATAATTAAAACGAGATGTTTCTTATATTGTTACAACACAGAATAATTTTGAAAGATTTTTCATGATGTTATACATTTTATCTATTTTTAGTGGTTTTGAAACTTTTTGAAACGTTTAACAGTAAATTTGTTTGAAGTGTCAGATTGTAATATGAAGTTTGTAAATGATAGTTTTCTCCTAATTTTATTTTTAAATGATTAAAATGTAGACTATTTAATAAAATAAAATTTTAAACTTACTCCTTGAAATCTAGTGGAACATTTTTAATATAAGAATTTCTCTGTTTACAGAAAGTCTTGTTGAAGATTTTGTTTTTATTTGTCGTCTGCAAATTAACGTTTTCCCTAAGCTTTATCTTTACGAAATAACACCGTCTGATTTTCAATTTTTGAGCATAGAACTGCGTTTTGAGAACCAAAGCTAAGTGTTTATAAAGTGATTTTTTCCGTCTTAGACATCTTCAGAGAGTAAAAATTTCGTTGTCATTAGTGTTGTTGTTTCTTGAAAAGAAAAACAAATCTTACATTTACGTGAAACAATGTTACGAAAGAACTGTTAAAAAATGCAAATAATTTGCTGCTCTGCAAGTGCATTGTTAAAACGTCATATGAGCCAAAGAAAAAAAAGTCGTAAATCTTTAATTAACTAAAATACTCGCGCTACTCTTACGCTTGAAAAATACATTTGCAAATATTCAGCTAGTTATCTTTTTCTTTTGTAGGCATGAAAATATAAGATAGTTCTAATGTTTGTTTATTTAACATTTAAAAAATTTTGTTAAGTAACATATATAAAAATATTTCTTGTTGGCCATGTTTTAAATTATTTCCTTTATATATATATATAAAAATTCAAATATCAAAGAAGCATTAATTAATAAATCCCTGCAGTACAGTTAGTTTTATAATAATTTTCTTTTAACTTTTAACTTCAGTTTCGATAAGACCTTCTTTTTTCGAAAAGTGTCTTCAGTTGAGAAATTCTATTTTAACTCCTCACGTTCAGTGATATCCATAAACTTTAGTTTTAATAATTTCGTGTATTTTGAATGCATTTATGTTAAAAAGAGATAGGATCCTTCGTTTGTTTTTTTAAATTCCCACTATCAGCTTACACTCTTCCAATATCTTGTTCTGATTTTTAATCGTTAATAAAATACTTTTTATTCATCCACTCAAGTTCAAATACATTTTTTTAAACTTGTAGTGGATGAGGATGTTAATACAGTTTTTTTACATAATAAAGTAACTTACATACTTATTTATTAATATTTATCGGAACTAAAGATATGCTGTTTTATTAAATACTAGAAAACCCGGCGGTCGTACGAAATGACCGCTGTTCTAGATCTTATAAATTGTAATTAAAATGATTTGTGCAAAGGTGTCTGCTAATTCAAACTGAATTACCCAGGGCAGGCGGCGAGGACGACCCTTTGCTTTCTGCCCCACAGAGTTTCCCCCTTCTACTTGCTTAATTACTTAAAGTAGAATGCAATGAAGGAAACCACTGGCGGTACATTTCTTTCTTTGCTCAGTGGTTTCTTTTTGTCGAGAAAGCTGTTTTTGTGCAGCTTTTGTGCAGCTAGTTCCTTTTCTCTCCTCTTTAGTGCTGCATTTTCTAGGAGGCATGCTTAAAAGAAATTACATTAAGACGTAGTTTTTATGTAAAACCGATGATTGCCAATGCAAACAAATGTTCACCTTCCCCCCTGATACGCTCAATTTGCATTCAGCTGAAAATTCAGTTTAAAATACAATATCGGAATAAAATCGGGCAAAATTTTACTCTTTACTCGAAATGATATTGAGTGCAGCAGTTTGGTAAACCTACCGGATGAGATGTACTACGCACAACTCGTTAGTTGGTTTCGTCTCCTTTAATTTTTCAACGTTTGCAAGTTTCTAGGTAATTCATATGTATGAATGCATAATAAGCAACAATTGTATAAATTAAAAATATTTAAATACCATGCTAATTTAATTAAAACAATGATAACTATTGTTATAAAATATATTTTACTGTTTGAATGCTGTGGCAACTTCACCCCATTGGCTAATACAGTTACGCAAGCAAACAATAAACTATCGGTGACAAACAGACACTTAAGCGGCATATAATAAAGATATTATAAGACTGAATAATAATGACCGTTTATTAGGAATTCTCACGTACTGTAAAAATTAATTTTATAACAACTTATAAATAATAGTGTATGACTGTGATAAATGTATTGTAATACTTAACAGAAATAAGTGGCAACAGTAAGACAGAGTTCTAAACATTTTTAAAGTGTACGGAAGAAAGGATTGTAGTTTTATAGAGTTGGATGAAGCAGATGTCATGTTCCATTATGTAGCGAAAATTCTTCCCATATTTCTATGTTAACGTGATAATAATATATGTTTAAAATATAACCCTTTAAAATGTCCCTTGCTTCACAAACGGAGAATGCGTAAAGCAAGCGAAAAGGAACTACAACACAACGCAAGAGAAGATTAGAGCAAGAAAAACATTAAGATCCAAGAAAAGCACCCTACGAAAACTCTTCGAAGTAGCTCAAGCATATGTCACCTTGAGTCGTGTGAAATCATAAATGGAATATTAATTGAAGAACTGGACTACTCAAAACTCACTGCAAAATTTCCTTGCAATAATGAAGCATTACAAGAGATAAATAGAATGAGAAATTATAGACCACCATCAGCTTCATAAATCAGAAACGAGAAAATGTTAATTATGTTAATAAAACGTAACTAAAATAAATTTTTTCTTTGTTAACCTAAGTAAGAATTTACTTTAATTTTTTTATATTACTTGTTTGAATATGAATTTACATCAGATTTTCTGTACAACTAATTCCAGTATAAACATGCGTTTTGCTATCGATGATGCCACGGAAATGCCACAGACCGTTTCTATAGTAATGAACGATGTTCCTTCCTCATCAGTAAAGTATTTCAAACATCAGGTAAACAGCGAACTATTCGTTATCTATTATTACTGCAGTCAAAGAGGAATTTAGAGAATTTTAGCATTGTTCCCCTTCTCAAAATCAGTCGCTACGTATAATGGTTAGGTTCATAAGTTTTACTCATAATTTGCTTTTACTGCATTTTCTTATTTTTTTAATTAAAAAAAAACAAATACAAAACTCCTCGTGTCCCAGAAAGCATTCCATGAAGCTTGCAGATATAAGTAAGTAACTCATAACACAAGGAGATACAATCCAAAAATGTAAACATAACATCTCTGTCTGTAGAAAGCAAATAAAAAATTTAAAATACAAATACTATAATAATAAAAATACTAAAATTTACCATGAATAATTAAGCTATGTTGCTACTCCTATAAAAGAAAATAAACTAATCTGATACTAATACAATACTAAAGATAAAATAATACTGAAAATAACACTGATACTAGGGGAAAATGATAGCGTAAGTTTTAACTGTTTATTCATACATCAGGCCCTCATTCAGTTCTCAGGATGTTGCCATTTGGCAAAACACAAAATTATTATTTATCATTTAAATTTAATCAATCTGTTATTGGTTTGCGAACTCAGTGAATTACATGAAAACAATGAAACCGAGTTACATAAATTACATCAATGAATTACATGAAAGCAATGAAATCAAAGTTCTTAGGAATTTAAACCGTTACTTTACTTTTTTAATTATTCATATAATATAAGCAAATTAAGGTACATTTAAAACACACATGTACACATTTAATTTGTAAGGTAAGAAAATGCTTGTTGTTATAAACATTAACCTCCAGGAAACAGTAATACCTCGCCCACGTTTTACTGCCATAATACTTTTGCAAACGTGTTGGCTCGTAATGTATTGAAAAACAATTTAGAGTCATTTAACATGAAATTTACAGTACTTTACATAAAAGTCCTCGTAAAACTCTTCTGAGTATGACAGAGCACAATGAGTAGTTATCACTTCAAACTACTAAGAATGTTAAAAGCAAAGCAATGCAAAGTTCGCTAAAGAGCGAAGCTCTCACAGGGATCTCTCTATATCCCGAAATCAACTCTGAACTAAAAAACTCAGAAGTGATGCTCTCTCCGATTTTATACAGTTTTCTACCGACTGCCGAGTAATTTTCAGCCTCCGATTTCTTGAAATAGCATACACAGCTAGAGCTACATAGGGCCGAATATGGTTACAGTTATCAGAATCAGACCAATTAGTTATGCAAGTTTGGGATCAAAATGTTGCCCAATGATCGCTAAATTTACAGTTTTCTGACGATATCTCGCTGGATGTGGCGACAAATTTGGCGCTGTGTAGCTCATTTGTTGTGATGGAAGCTTACCTCAATACTAAACTGGACTTTCCTTTGTAACGTTATTTTGTCGGCAGAGCTTCGCTTTTTCGAGGAATTTCGTGTTACATTATACAAGAGATAACACAACTTTACGTAAAATTTGACTTAAATTATTTACATATGTACAAATTCTTAACAATAATAATACATTAGCAGATACCAACATCGACCGACATCACTTCCTCTCTTACACCTTATTGAAATTATAACTTAATCATTTGCATACCAAATAAATCATTAAAAAATTCCCTTTACTTATTCATATTATTGCTCAGCATATCATGCCGGTGATTTGATCGTGTTCTTTTCTCAGCATGGGTACAGTCACTTGGTCAAGATAGCTAAGTTTGTAATAACCTACTACCGCACACATTTACTTTTGCTGTTGTGTTATACCCAGCGGAATCAAAATATCTGTTATATATTTGAAACCTGGACATCAGGCACGGCACCATCGTGACAAATCGATCTCATTTCCAGCTAAGCACCAAGTTTTCACTAAAAACATTATCTTTTTAGACCACAGGCATGGTGGCTTTAAGCATGCAAGTGTTATGTATTACTTATTTCAGTTGTGATTTAAGTTGTTTTAAAGGTAATGTTTAAC
>KK112978.1:70499-100095 GCA_000611955.2 Stegodyphus mimosarum | reverse complement strand
TTTTTTTTTTTTTTTTTTTGTAAAACAGCAAGTGTCTTTTGAAGCGCCATCTATATTATAACTGAAAACAAATATTATGATTCTTCTTTATTCGGTGATCTTTTACAATTTAATTTTTTCGAAGAAATACACTTCTAAGCGTAATTAAGATGAGAACGCATTGCTACAAAAGAAAAGGATAAATGCGATTCTGATTATCATTTACCAAAGATGACCCCAGTAAATGAAGATTTCTTACCTCATATCTGCTAGAAGACCCATCGGTATTCAATACATTCTTAAGAGATGTGAATTTTCCCCCACTTACTTACTTGAGCTACTTAGGAAGTTTTCTCAATAATCTCGATGTCATTGTTTGCAGATTATTAATAGCCCTTCTGATGCAGATGGATATATTTGATGATTTATTTCATCTGGCTTCAAAGATGATAATCAATGCCCTTAATTTCATTGAATCTACTGTAGCTAGCTAGTTTCATTCTGACATTCTTTTCTAATAATTTATTTAAATCTTAATAAGGAAACTTCAGATGTTTGTTTCATAGGTTATGGTGATGAAAGCATTCATCCATTGGTTTTGTGTTTTGGGAGAAATTTTTGTAAAAGCATTTTTTATGAACTTTTAATTTTCCTTTGCAATAATTTTGCTTGCATTTCGATTTTCTCAGATATTATGTATATCTTATACTTTTAATGAATTATCTCCTTTTCATTTTGTGTCAATCTTACATTCTTATTGTTACGTCCGTACGGGTTTGTAAAGGATTGAATACACACAGAACCGACGATAGTTTGATAAAGTTTATTTTACCAAAGGAAACGCTTAACAACTCCGGAACTTTTCTTACAAGTACTCCTACAGATCTCCACAGTATGACAAAGCACAATCAGCAGTTACCACACAAAACTAACCAGAACATTAAACACAACGCAGTGCAAAGCGCATATAAAGAAGGAAGCTCGCATGGAGATCTCTCAATACTCCGAAGCCAACTCAGAACTAAAAACTCTGAACTCAAACTGAGAACTGATACTCTTTCCGGTCTTACATAGTTTTTCTCGGCCGATAAGAAATTTCCAGTACCTTTCATTTCTCAAAATTACTGGAAAGCATGTATGGTTAAAGTTACATATAAAGGCTGAATATGGTTACAGTTACATAGGCATTTAGGCAAATTACAGTTATACAGGAACCGGATCAAAATGTCACAATATTGTTGCCAAATTTAACGACTTTTATAGATTTCTCGTCAAATTTAGCCACAAAATTAGTCGCCAAAACATCGCCTTCTCGGCAATACCACGCCAATTAAGCGAGATAGCCATTTACTTCAATGTTAATAGTCTTGCGCCTGTAATCTTATTTCCCTGCAAAGCTTCCCTCATGAAGCCTTTTATGTTACATTATACAAAATTCTTAATGGTATTTACACCTGAAAGAGAATTTATTTTAACTTTGTTAAAATATAGTATTGAGCAGTATAAAACAGAAAGCTGTTGCCAGTTGATATAAAGTTAGTTTCAAAATTATAGGAATATATTGCACGTTACTGTATAAACTATTTAGAAGCAATTTAAATAATAATATTTTGATAATTTTCAATAGGAACAGAATTTATTTTGTAGTTAATTAATAAAAGCATTCAAAATCCTGTATATTATGTACATAGATTTCTTGTAACTCCATTCATAATAAACTATAATAATTGATATTATATCAATAAATAAATTTAATGATAATAATATAATTCTGATGCAACGTACTGTAGTCATCTGTAGGCTTCTCTATTTTACTTTCTTGTACGAAGTAAAGGAACAATTCTAATGGCGAAAAGTTTCGGGTTTCATATTTCAATGAAAATATCAATTTTGACCGCTCTCGAATCCTTTCGTACTATATTTTGCGTGACATTTATAGAGACAGAATAAAGAACTCCTTTTCCCAAAACGAATTGTAAAATAGATTCACAAGGGAATTTTTTCAGGACGTTTGTACGTATTTATATATCTCGAGTACCTCAACAACGAATAGCCTCAGAAGTTTGAAAATTTGTATATGGGAGTGCTGTAACATGTAGTTGTGCATCTCCCTTTTCGGTTGCAATCGACTGCATCAAAAGCATATATATATATATATATATATATTGTTCTTATGTTCCTGTTAAGGTTTTTATGTCTTTAGTTAATCATTATGCAGAACCTATAGAAATATCAACAATTTAAATGTTAAGTTCTACTAAGCCTAACGAAACCGCCATTTGTTTACATTTGAAAACTCATAGTGGAAAAGTGAATTAAGTCAATTTCCCCACATGCATTGTCCTTTCGCTAAGTGGGTCCAAACGTAAGCTTTCAGTTTTGTGCACCGAAAAATATGCCTTCCTGTCCGCTTGCCGAATTGCTTGTTTTTGAGTAGAAACTCTAATTTTAATTGTAAAAATAATTTTTTAACTGTTTCATCTGTAGGTGTTTTATGTTTTTCTATATTTTTCAATTTTTAACTAAGATGTTTTCAGTTTTTATGTATTTTTGCTTTGCCGCGAAGTAAGAAGTGAATTAATTGAATAAGAAATATATATCTCTAATGAAATTTGTGGAAATAATTTAAAAAATGGAATGCAGCAAAAAATGTGTGTAATTTAACAGGTCGTACAAGGAAGTCATAGTCATGATGTCAAAGTCATGATGAGATGTCCACAGCAGATTGTTTTTAGTTTGAAATAATAAACTATTGCAATCAGAAATCAATACAGAGTTGTTATAAGATTCATCCTTAATGCCGTTAATCTAACTTTATTCCTGTAAGACAAAATTTCAGTTTTAGATCTAAAACTCCTGTAAAGTCATTTAAACATAGGAATCATTACCTTCTTCTCATGTTTCTCTCAGTTAGACTTGAAGTTTTAACGCGTCATCATTTACTAACGATCTTTTTGAATACCCATCTGGTTAGGCTTAGTTTTTCAGACTGTAATATACCTCTCCTTTACATGTTCCCCTTTCTCATGAGAATTTCTGATGCAAATATAATAGCTGTAAATATATTCGAAAACTCTCATCTTAGCTAGACAAGATTACATTGTCATTTTGCAGAAGCTATTGCGATAATAACACACTATGGGGATATATTCACGTGAAAACTTCTCATTTTAATTTTCTTTCTTTCTTTGAATGCCTGCTCTGCAGCTGTTAGTTTATAATTCTGCAAGTCCTAAATTTAATACAGCAAGTGCTTTCGTTCGTCCTTTGCGCTTGTTTGAATGAGTGGCTATATCTATCGATGTTAAGATAATTGTATGGTGTTTAGATTGCGTTTTCATAGTAAACTCCAGTTTCATCAAATTAACTATAATATATATGATAATTCTGTTTAGATGACTCTATGTGGAGGATTAGAGATAGCTCAGAAACATAAAATGACATAATGGAGACTGACTTGATCAACACAATACATTAATCACATTAATTTATTTCTGGACATTATTAACACGTATCTTCAATCGCACATCATTTGTGCATGCGACAAGCCCCCCACAATTCTATATACCTGATCGCATCCTCAAACAGTTGACGACACAGACAAGGAAAATAACACCTGCACGCGGAACAAAGGACAGCAGGAAAGTGATCGTGAATTTCAGCAAGCGGGTGTTTATAGAGTTGGATTCTTTGTTCAAAATTTGAACTGCAACTGTTAAAATTTTATCAACCTTTCGGTATTAAAATTTTAGATCAATAAATAGATAAGTGAAAAATCACTTCCCTTCTAAAGGGCTGCACTGGACTGCTTGTATCGTCGAATTTTGGAATATGCGAACATATGGTTTTTTGACACATAACTTTCATTTTACATGTAAATCCCGTTTCTGGATTACGTAACTTAATTATATATTTGTTATGATTTTCCCTTTTTTCTATACCTCCAAAAAGCCCATGTGTCACACTTTTCTGACCTAAAGATTTTAGTTTCAACTTCTCGGCAAGAAATGCATTGATGTATGATCTGCTACTTCCAGTATCTAAAATTATTCTAATAAAATTGCTTTCACCATTTCCGTAAACATTGACAATTAAAGTTTGCAACATTACATTTTCATTTCGTCAAAGCCTTGTTTTCAATTTGTTCTTCCTTAATTTTCCTGTTTTCTTTTTTAAAACACATTATAGTGGCATGTCGTTGTTTACGTAATTCGCATCTTACTCTAGAAGTACAATTAATACTAAGATGTCGTGGATGTAAACAGCGATAACATATTCCTTTAGTTTTGCATTTCTCTTTTTTTTTCTCAGTAGATCATAAAGTTGCTGGTTTACACATTATAGACTCGTGATCAGAAGAGTCGTAGAATATACATGGAGTTTTTCGCCCCCGCAAACTTGTATTCGTTAATTCCGCAGCTGTGTGTTTCGCAATATGTCTAGTTTCACTCAGTTTGCTATGGTTTTGTGGCGTCGCCAAAGCGATCTTTGGCTGTACCATCGAGAATGTACGTTCCCGCGCAATTGATTGATCAGAAAGAAATTCCACTAGATGATTCAAATCGTAATTTGACTTTCGAACTGTTTTATTATATTCCAAAACCAAATCTGTGGGCAATGTTTTAAGTAATATAGGTATTAATAAAGCTCCATATGTTTCTGAGGTCATGTTTAATGATTCAAGACATCGAATATGTTTCTGTATGTTAGTTGAATAATTTACAGAAGTTTTGAATGTCACTAGAATCCTTTAAAGGTTTTATTTTCAATAATTTATCTATATGGGTGTTTATCAATACATCTTTATTTCCAAATCTTTCTGTCAGAAGTTTGATTGAAGTTTCATAATTTTCTTCGGTTAGATTGAAACCGTCAATGGTGTTATAAGCAGTACCACCCAAAAAGGATTTGAGATAATTAAATTTACTTATAGCATCAAGCGTTTTACTTTGATGTATGGCTGATGAAAACGTGTTCCAAAATGTCAACCATTCACAACTCTCGCCGTAAAACTTCGGAATGGTAAGTTTAGGAAGCTTTACAATATGACTTTCGATTTTGACATTTTCTATCATATTTTCACTAAGCTGCTCAGTGGCCTTTAACACACTTAATTTTTGTTGCTCTGTATTAATTTCCTTCAATTTTTTGTTGGCTTTGTATTTAAATGTAGTTATTCTTTCACGATACTCGTCAACACCGTTTAATTCCTGGTCTAGATCATTTATGCTTATTAATTTTTCTATATCGGAATCTGTTTGTTTTAACTCATTTGATTTTTCATTCAAGAGTTCTAAGGAAATTTCTAGTTCCTCTGCATTCACTTCTGTTTTTGATAATTCAGTTTCGATTCGGCCAATTACTTTTGTAACAGCAGCCCTTATGTAGCCGCGTTTCTTTTTCAATGTATCGATTAAGTCCGTCATTGTTTAATATTCAATAATTCAACAAGTATCAACAATCCACTAATTATTTATGCATATGTATTATCTATATCACTGATATCAATTTCGACAGTCAACAGTTAATTTAAGGAAAAGCAGTTGCTGGCAGTCCCTGTTCGGGCGCCATGTTAAAATTTTATCAATTTTTCGGTATTAAAATGTTAGATCAATGGTACAGCTTGAGTATAGGACCCCATTGGCGATTTTCAGCTTGGTGCACTTTTTGGACGGTATTTTTTTGGTAACCCAGCGAATTCTAGAATACTTCTTTTCGGCAACCCTGTCTGTATCTTCACTAAATCTTGCATAAAGCAAAATATTGATGTATTCAACAAATTTCTAGAAATTGTAAGGGACATAAGCTTAGTAGAGTATAGGATTTCTTTGTAAATTTACGATGATTTTTTAAACTTTACTAAATTTCCAGCATTTCTTTACTTTATTTTTAATGTCAACATGTATTCTGAAATCCTGTTTTCAGTTTTACAACTTAAAACTTGCATTTTCGATATTACTGCTTAAAATATGCCTCCATGTACTTGGGTATTTTCAAATTTTTTTTTCTTTTTAATTTAAACATGCATTCTTAACTCCTATTTTCATGTTTTTAATTTAAACATGTATTCTGAACTTCTATTTTCAATTTTACAGCTTAAAATTCGCATTTTCAGTATGACTGCTAAAAATATGCCTCTATTTATTTACTTATTTATTTTCAGTTTTACTGTTTAAATATATATTCTAAATTTGTATTTAAAATGTTTCTTGTTAAAATGTGCATTCTAACTTCTATTTTCAATTTTAACTGCTTTTCTAAGGCTAAACTTGTATTTTTAATATTACTATTTAAAATATGCCCCCCTTACTTATGTACTTTCAAATTTGCTGTTTAAACATATATTCGAAAATTTTTTCTGGTTAAAACGTGCTTTCTAACTTGTGTTTTCAATTTTAACTGCTTTTCCATGCCTTGGCGAACTTTTTCGGTCGCCAAGCCAAAACATCGCCAATGGGGTTCTATACTTAAGCTGTTCCAGATCAATAAATAGATAAGTGATAAATGACTTACCTTCTAAAGGGCTGCCTTGGAATTGATTGTCTTCCTTTCTATTTCCGTTAGTCTAAGCTGAAATTCTAATCACTGGGAACACTACTATGAAATTTTTTCAGAAATTTTAATTGACATGTGAAAAATACTTACATAATATTTACAGGTTACAATCATTACAAGTATTATGTTTCAAATATATACGGAGACGGTCTATCGATTCAACTTATATTAGATGCCTCACAAACTCAACTAACTACGTTTTGTCTTTTTCCGCCAGAGGGCGTTCATGGGAGCTGAGTTATTTGTAAACAAATGTGACAGCGACTGTACAAGAGCTTACCGCATTGCAGGATTTATAAGGTGACATAGTGCGGATTAGTTTCCAGATATGACGCACTTAAGTTTCCAATAAGGGGACACAGCCAAATTAAAATCAGAAACGTAAAATTAGGGAAAGGTATTAAAAGGACTCTTACTAAATTAAAATTAGTAAGTTTTCTTTCATATTTCATAAATATTTCAGTATACATACAATATGAGTATTTTCAATGAGAAATAAAAGGATTTTCTTCAAGGACATATTGTATCATTATGCCCGTCATTTTAGCTTTTCACCTAGTACGCATTTATAATTTTGTTAAGAATAAAAAGCATCTTATTACTCATCATGACAAATAATTTAAGCATATAAAACTTCATTAAAAAAGCATTAAAAATATCTGCAAAAAAATCCGAAATTGCTTCCTTATATAAGAATAAATTTTCGGCTCCTATACTTTATCTAACTAAAGATACCCCTGCAGACAAATATTTTATGTTCTTTGAAAAATGATATATAGCAAAAAGTATGTCTGAAAAAGAAAAATTTACTGTATTCCTAGATTTTTTCAAAGGCGAGTACTTTGTCATTTATATCCACAAATGTGTTGAAATTTAGGACTGGAATTCATTAAAGGAAAATTTTTAACTTATTTTTCTATTTTAGAAAAAATTACATTTGATGATTTTGCTTCAGTTACATACAACAATCTTAAAGATATTGATAAGTATATCCGTCAAAAATTAATATTAAGTTTTGCATTAAGTAGTAGAATTCTTATTAAATCTTCAACCAAAGGATTATTAGAGCAATATATAATATTTTTGTCTGCTCGTTTCGAAATTGGATTTGTCTATCAAGAAACTTCAAGTTCACCTCACCAACAAGAACGTACCAGTACTGCACCGAGCTGAAATGTTCCTCAGCAAAATCTCCGTCGATATTTTAGTTATCCAAGATATAATACTCCAAAACCATGCTATAGATCTCATTTGGCTCAAACTCCGTTCTGGAGAAATGTTCAGCCACCATGAGATATCCAAATTCATTATATTTAGTATTGAATTATAATTCAACTCCAGTCTATCAAAGCTAAACTTCACCTAAAATAATGACGCGCTTTTGATTTACATATAACATACAGTAGTTTCAAAACATGAAGGGAAAAAAGCCAAATTAAAATGGGGAATAAAAATGATTATTGCCAAATTAAAATCAGAAGTTTGAGTTCATATTTTATATCTTATATACACTGTTCCACATTGAAAATGCAACACCAAGAAGGAGTGGTCAGACATTTATGCAAATTTTAGAGTAGACGCTTGTCACTGAGTTATGCGAATGATGTGAAATGCGCAGCTCTCCGACGCACGTGAAGTAAGATATAAGGGAAGGAACGTTCAGAATGGGCAATATTCGTGTCGTTATTTCTGCCAGACGAATTATCGAAGAAAGTTGTTTTTGTCCCGGAGGATACGTGTAATAGGAGAGAATGCCAGGCCGCCGTCAACGAAGGCACTTCCAGCAGATATACGATTTTACGAGAGGTGATCGGACTGAGAAGGGCAGGTTGGTCCTTAGGTTAAATCGCAGCTGATATCCACATGAATGCGAGCACGGTGCATCGGCTATGGCGAACATGGTTGGAACAAGGAAATGTGAGAAGAAGGAGGGGTGCAGGTGCAGCTAGAGTGACGTCAGCACGCACGTCGACAAGCTGTGGCGATCCCGCAAGTCACTTGTACCGCGATTCTGCGGCATGTACAAGATACCCTGGATGTTTCCCGTATCTACCAGAACCATTTCCCGTCGATTGGTTGAACGTGGCCTGTACTCACGGCGTCCGTTAAGAAGTCTGCCATTGACCCCACGGCATAGACGCCAACGTTTAGAATGGTGGCGGACTGGAGCGATGTGGATGACAGAATGGAGAAACGTCGTGTTCTCAGATGAGTCACGCTTCTGTTTATCCAGTGGCAGTCGCCGCATACGTGTGTGGCGTCGACGTGGAGACAGATCTAATCCGGCAGTAACTGTGGAACGCCCCACCGCGCGACAACGTGGCATAATGGTTTGGGACACTATTGCCTACGATTCCAGGTCACCTCTAGTTCGTATTCAGAGTACTATGACGGCCGAACGATACTTGGATAATGTACTGCGTCCGGTGGCAATCCCTTACCTTCAGGGGCTGCCTAATGCAGTTTTGCGGCCGGTGGCAATGCCCTACCTTCAGGGGCTGCCTAATGCAATTTTTCAGCAGGATAACGCCCGACCACACAGTGCTTGCATCTGCCAACATGCTCTGCAAGGTATACAGACGCTTCCCTGGCCACCGTACTCTTCTGACCTGTAACCAAATCGAACATGTGTGGGATGTGATTGGACGCCCTTTGCAGACTCTGCCCGTGTCTCGTTCAGAAGACGAACTGTGGCAAATGGTTGAAAGGGAATAGAGAGCCATCCCTCAGGACACCATCCGCACTCTTATTGACTCCATGCCCAGACGTGTTTCTTCGTGCATCGCTGTGTTCTCGCTCTGCATTCCGACTATCATTTTGAAATAAAGATCACTTATTGCTGCTTGCTGTCACTAACTTTTTCCAAATTTCATCACTTTCTGACCACTCCTTCTTGGTGTTGCGTTTTCAATGTCAAGCACTGTATTGTATTTTAATATTTTGAATTTTTTTAAAAATTTCAATTAAAAATGCTTCGTTTAAGTCAGAAATATGATGCACTCTTCGAGGTACTGTAATTTAAATTTATTTTTAAGTATAAAGAAATAAAAATATAAACAATTTTATTACTTTATATTGCGTAGAATTTTCCGGAAAAAATATGCAATATTTATTGTGTGTATCGATACACATATCTTGTTTTGACACAGGTTAATTAAGCCTGGCTTGCAAATACTTTCTATCAACGATATCATTCCATTTTTGCTTAAACGGGCTTCACTTCACTACGGTATACACTGTAATTAAATCACAAATGTGAAGTGTCATAAATCTGAAGTGTTAAAAAAGCTGTTTTTTAATTTCTACGAAGTAAATAAAATTATAGTTTTTAAACGTCTAATTAGGTATTCTAAAAAAGGTAACTTCCATTTTCCGGTCAAGCTGTAATGCAAAATGAGAGTATTTTTATTTATTGCTCTTCTAAAAACGCCGTTGTTTACTGAGAAAATTATTTAAATTAATGATAGCATCATCAGTTACCTTAATTCTAAAATGTCAGCTAGTTAATGCAAGAAAACTAATTGCTTCATGCTGTGAAGATTCTCCAGAACGAGATGGTCAATAAATACGCACATAAAAAAAGGTTTTCTCATTTACCAAGCTCACGCAATGTTAACTGTAACTTTACCTTTGTTTGCGCAGTATACACAATTCTCATTCTCCTAACTTTTTTTTACATTTTCTATTTTGTAAAGGTTATTAATATATCATTTTTGAGTACTGCTGCATAAAATGAATTTCATTATATAGACTTAATGTAATATGGTAATTATGTAAACGAAAATAATGTACTCACATTAATATTTCAGTAGCTTAAGAGAAAAACGTTTAAATAAAAAAATGTTAAGATAGAAGAAACGGAACGATTTTGTGACAGAATACAAAAAATACAGCATTAGGAGAATATTTTATCCACCATATTGATAATACAAATGTCGGCAAATATTCGTGTTGGATATATTATAAATTAAATGTGTTGTTATGAAATGAAGCAATTATACACTACTGTAATCGAAATTATCAGGAATGACTCACTTAAAATATATATTTGCAAAATATCTCTTGCAATTTTTTTAAACTTTTTACTTTACTTTACTTTTTACTTTAATTACGACTTTCGTCAACATCTGGCAACAATCCGTCTTTCTTGTTTTTTCACCATTTTCAAATAAATGTGTTTTTTATAAATAAAGAATTTTTGCTTTGGCAATTTCCCAAAATAGCGGAGAATGTTTGAGCTAAGAACATAAAAGAAGCTCCTTCTAGATTAGAAAATCTGTCACAAAAATATTCGAAATGTTGCAAAAGGTCTTTGTTTCCAACAATTAATTTATCAAAAGCAAACGTTTTTAAGTGGTGTAAGATACTCGAGTAACCCAGACAATGAGTCAAAGATAAACAAGGCTTAGAAGATCATCAACATAAGTTAACGAGCGTCGATTAAATCAGAAATATAGTATGTAGTGATTGTCTGTTTACAATTTTGGATATTATTGGACAAGTTCGTGTTACATTTCGATCTTCTCAAGCCAAATTGAAAGATAATTTGAGCGAATTATTCAAAGACCACTGAATTCCTTCAAGTGGTTCTGGAGATTATTTCTAAAGGTAAGATCTTAAAGTCCACTGTTAAGACTAAAGAGACATCGATCTACAGATTGGGCACAGAACAGCTCAATAAACCAATGACTGATCTGTAATATTTGAAATTTATAGTGGAGCTCGAAGGGAGCCGAATTTTCTGGTAACCCATCTTGCTTGCTAACTCCTTTTGACGGCAGCAAAGAAGGTTGTCGATAGAATTTGAATGCCGTAGACATATTATTTTCGCACATAAAATTAATTAGGAGAATGTACGTTACCTTACGTTAACATACGTATGTTACGTTAATTACGTTTTCGTCTTCGAGTACAGTTAAAGGACTGTATGTACTGTAAACTGCGCGAAAAAAAAAGAGGGTGACAGTTCTATATCTGTCATTCTACTGGGCCGACTGACGAAATTCAAATTGCGTTTCTCTTGTCTCGAAAGCGCAAATATAGGATATGTATTAGATTTATATATAGCATTGCTCTAACATAGGTATTTGGACACAAAATTGGACTTCTGAAATAACATATAAATTTTTCCCATATTTCGATTCTACGATTCAAATTATGCCTAAACATTAAATTCTGCAATATTTGATGAGAAATTTATGGAGAAATTTTAAAATTTATCTTAGCGAATTTTTTTCAGTTTGCGCCAAGAGTAATTCTCTTGGAGAACTTCTTAATTTATAGCAACCTACTTTTCTTTTCTTTTTTTCATTGCCGACGAATGGGAAAATAGATATCTACTCTCAAATAATTTTAAAAAAAGTTAAAAAAGTTCGTAAACCGCATTTGGCATTATTATACATACTACGCTTATAAATAACAAAGATGCTAAATTTTAAAACGCGCCAGTATGTAAATTTTTGTATATCTTAGAAAATTTTGAATAAAAAAACTAATTTTTTGCAGGCGCGCCTAGAAATACATCTACTTTAAGGTGATGTTAAAACTTTTATAGGTTATAATTCAAAAGGTTTTTCAAAAAATTTATAAAAATTATTTTTAAATGCAGATTTTAAAAGCAAATCACAAATAATGTATGAATTTTATTTGAAATGAACCTAAATTTCGAAATGTGAGAGGAAGAATCAAATAAGTGTAATAAAAAAAGAGTAATTAACAAATATATACCAAATTCAATTAACATGGAGGAACTAAAATTTTGAGAGCTAATTTTTTAAAAATTACTCTTGCGATTTTTACAAAACTTGGCAGTTTGTTATACTTTGAGTCGTAGAATCGAAATACGTAGAATCGAAACAAAATTGACAAATAATTTCACAAAAAGTCCGATTTTTTCTCAAAATACCTATATTAGAACAATGCTATATATAATCTAGTACATGTTCTAAGTCGAGCTTTCGAGCATTGAAAACGCTAGCTGGATTTCGTCAATCGGCTCAGTGGAACGGAAGATATAGAGCTGTTCTTTTTTTTCTGCGCAGTGTACATATACAATAACGAATAAAAGGATTATGAAGATTCCATTTTTGAACCCTGAGATTACTAATTCATCAAATGACACTTAAAAGCAGAAAGAAGGCCAAGATGACCAGGTCAAAATCAATCAAAAATAAAGGTCATTTTAGATTTATGACACTACGTCAATCGAAGCTGTCTTCGATGTAGTTTATGTAGATTTTTATGCTGTTCTTGTGCTGATAACATTGTTGTAGTGTTATGCAGGCAAACTGTAGCAAAGCATATTATTTGAGTGTTTTGCATTGTTTTCGTAAAACATTTCCTAAAAACCTTGCAAATGAAACAACTTCAGAGACGGTACCTGACGGTTTAAAAATTAAAATTATTCCTTCTTAGTCACCTTTTCGAGGTCTCTTCTTGCTATAAAAGATACAAGTCGCAGCAACTTCTGAAGGTGTTTTAAGAAAACGAGGATTGAAAAAAATGTTGGGATAATGCATGACAAGTATAGGAATTGACGGCGAATTACTTTTTAGATTGTTGCCACCAAATATTATCCTCTATACTACGTTTAAACAAATTAAATAATGAAGCATCTGCATGAATGTATGTATAATTTTGATATTTTGAATATTTTGATATTCTGTTATTAAAATGAAGTCTATTTTATTCGACAGGTATGTTTTTAAAAGATTATATCACATAACAGGTATAACTAATCGATTTTTTTATTTTATTTGTTGAATTACTGAGTATACGTTTCACTAAGGGAGTAATTAATCTACAGTAATGTGATTTGTTGAAATTCAAAATATGCTTACTCAAATGTAGGTTTTACCTAGTAACGCAATTTTTTTTCTTTCCTAAACTATCTAAATTAAACAGCCTTTAAGAAGTTACCGATAATAACTATGATATTTCTTTTCAGAAGTCTTTGTTACTGTCTATCTAAATAGACCAGAATGTACTGTTATATGATATCGAAACAAGCTGGTTTCTACAAAACACTTCCCAAACAGTTTACAGAAGAAATTCATGGAAATTCATAGATCACATTCATAGATTATGTGATCAAAAGGCTAATCCATTGACAGAGAAATTCCTGGTACAATAGTAGTACGTTGTTAGAAATAGTCTGTCGATTAGCCAGAGAGAGTTGTTTGAGAAAATAAATTCTTCATCACCATAACGTTTTTTTTCTAGTGTGAGAAATGAATGACCTCTCAAACATACTTTCTTTCTTTTCGCCACCGAAAGGAACACTGCAAGAAGAACCAGAACATGGAAAGAAAGTGTTACTATAAAGTAAATGAAGAATGGAAAGGAAGTGTTACTATAAGTTATTTAATTACAAAAATTAAAACTCAAGAAAAGAATGACTTACATTTTATATACATCTTATTTACTCTTTTTAATGTCGAATATAACAATGATTTAAGATTTTCCCCATCCGTTATGAATAGTCACATTTTAAGTTTTAGAAGTAAATAACTTAAAAAAATGAACTATCCAATGAATAAAAATTATTGAGCGGTTATTTATATAAGTGCTTTTATAATTGCCTGTTTCCTAATCGAATAAATAACTAACAAAACTCTGTGTGTAAACAATTTGGAAGATTCAACCGAAAGTTGCAATATGTAATATCTTGAAGTTTTCTGCTTATTCTAACAAGTTTAAATTATTCATTCTTAGCTTAATGCATTTACAACCAGTTTGTTTTACTTTCGATTTAAATATTTACGCTTTCGTACTATTTATCGATTGCTATCCAAGCAGAACATGTCATTCCAAAGCTTTCATTGAAGTAATTAGAGTAATGGCTTGCTGGCAGTTCAGAATAAGAGAATAATTTCGGCTCTACTCTAAATTTAAATTACGTAGGAAGATAACTTCATCCCGTTTTGATAAGTGTACGTTTAATTGGATGAGAGCGTTTACGAAATTCACGAAGATGAGCTGTCATCCTTTAATGTTAGCTTTTAAGAAAGATAGTATACATGGGGAAAAACATAATTCACAGGCACAGTTAAGAACTAATTGGGAAATCGGATTTCATAAGTATTTTTCAACGCATTAAATGTATAATATTTACTATTTGAAACGTGTGATGAATGTTAAAAGATGGAACGCCTTTTTACAGTGATATGTTGCATAAAATATTCATATTTATAAAGTTTAAATACATAACTAAAGATTAAATTTAAAAATTAGAAGGAAACGATTATATTATCATGGGGAAATTTTTTCAATTGAATTTAAAAAGAAAACATAGAGAAACATTAAATTTTAGAAAGTTATAAGATGCAAACTGAAAGGTAAAAGTACATCGAAAAATAATTTGAGAAATATTTAAAAATTTATAACTATGTAAATGAAAATTAATTTTTTATATTGTAACGTTTTAAATCGACTCGTGAAGGGCTGATAATTTAAAACGTTGAAACCTGAATAATTAAGAAGTACTGAACTTGAGAGTTTTTTTACAACAAATAATATAAAAATTAAATTAAAAAGAATGCTGTATACAAAAATATTTACATGCTCTCTCAAAGAGTCAATTGATTAGCTGGTGCGCATTCAGTTCTCGAAAACTAAAGCAAATTACAAAAATTAAAAAATAATTTTGAACAAATTCAAAATATGAAAAACGCAAAATGAAAATCTAGATATATCACATCTGCACGCGAAAAGAATACAACGGACAATTTAACTGCAAAATTTAAACTTATAAAACTGTTTACCTAACAAATTTTGCCATTTTGGTTAAGATACCTAAAAAACTATTATTTCAGTCGAAAAATAACAAAAACGTTTAAACTCCACTCTAAATGACTTCTTATTACAGATAATTAATTTCAGTACAGTTTTTTAAAATTTTATTACTTTGATTGCTAATACTGTTTTTTTTTCGAAATGTTTAGATTCAGTGTACTAATTTTTTGATAAAATTTAAATCTTTTCATGTCTCATAAGTTTAAAACATTTTTTAATAAAAACATGTTAATCTAAATAGTTAATTTCTTTTTGAGTATTAGTTTTATTTAGGAATAAATTAGAAACATAAATACTGTATTTTTCTATTTTCTCAAAATTATTTATAGAAATATCTAAAAGTATTTGAAAATAGCTTTTATCAATTTGATCAAGAGATTTTTGGAAGCGATATTCCTTTATGAATAAGTAGTTACATAAGTCTGTGGAATAGAAAGTTTCCATAGGAATTCTGTTAATTCATTGAAAAATAGAGTCTCTAAACTGGATGTAGTTATTAAAAAGTGTATAATTAAGGTGTATTTTCGAAGTATCTTTCGAAATTACTGTACAAATTTTAGGGGAAAGTTTAAGAAGAGCTAAAGGACTGTTGAAATTTTCAGTTAATGGAACACAAATGTACAGATTTTAAAAATCATAACAACTGATTTGTTTTTCTTCCAAATTAAGTGTGGAAAGAACAGGGATGTTATTATCTAATTGTAACAATGCTCTTTACTAACAGATGCAAAAATAATAGTAAAAAGTTTTTGTTTTCTTTTTTATCTTTGAAAGCAAAAATATAGTCCATTGCATTTTTGTAATTTCAAGTACTATCAGCAATAAAATGGAATTTGATAGGATCTTTATGAAATTTAGGCATTTTTTTACAGTCAGTTAGGACTGAAATTTTCAGTCTCTGGTGCAAAGCTTTTAACTTGCTGATAATAAAGTAAACGCTATGATTTGTTTTATTGTAGGTTCGGTGAAGTTCGTTTTCAATAAGGGAACCTTTTCTTTTCAAATTACGTTGGAACTGTTATTAGCTTTATCAACCTTAATGATTGCAAAGTTCTGCTTGAGCTCAAGAATATTATTTTTAATTTCAGTCCTGTTGAAGAAAAAATGTAATTTATGACAATGAGAAAATTTATTTGTGATACTACTGAAAGCTGATGCGTTCCATTCTAAAAATGTGGTAGTAGGAAGATTGGGTACTATTCTGTTAGATCAGCGTTAGTTAAAAATGCGCTATTTTTTTTTTGGCCATTGCCAAGTGCAAAATTATGAGATAATAATATAGTTCAAAAGACTGACAAAAATTACTTTTGTAAAAAGAAAAATTTTTAATTCCATAATTCTTAAAGAAAGTAAATTTTTCTTTTTAACTTCTTTACTCAGAGAATTCTGCACATAAATAAAAAATAACAACACAAAACTAAATTTAATCTGAACAGGTAGCATAAAGAAAGCTCTACACATAAATAAAAAGTTATAAAACAAAAGGAAATTCAATCTAAACAAATGGCATAAAATTACAAATATCATTCAATATTATAGACAAAATTTCAGTTTTTGAATATAACTGACACCACACAAATTCCACCAAATATGACTCTAAATGGTTACACCGCTGAGCTGTCTTCCGCCTCGGATATATCTGGGTATACCCATACAGAATTGAGTGCCAACCCAGCAGGGAGATGGCGAGTGGACCATTCCACAGTAGCACAACTCCGTGGAGACCGCAAATTTGTTGTTCTATTCCATATAAATAAAGGATTCACGTGGGCACGGTTACAGGATCACAGGACCCTTGAGGAGTTGCTAACATTCTATTGTCCTACCACAAAAATCAAGTAATAGGGAATTATAACTGAATATGGAAATAATTACACTGTTGCATTACATATGATTAAGTGTTACAAGTGCGTAGATTTACATAGAATTACAAAGTTAATAATAAACATTCATATAATATCATGTACTCAAAAAAATCTATGGAGATACACCATATGCATACGTTCAGATACATAGACATTCATAGAGTTATCAAGACTACTGTTTCTTCTCGTTGATTTTGCAAACATAACTGGAGTCCTGAGTAGAAACAGAAGCTTACTAAAAGCTATGTTCGTGAGTGTGTAGAAGATACAATAAAGATAAGAAGGGCTAAAATTATCCTTTATTTGCTTATCGATTTTACAGACGTTCCCGCACTTCGGGATACAAAGACCAACCACTTGTGGTCTGAACGTAGGTGATAGGTGACGGAGGACGGGGACACCTGATGTCTAACAAAGGTAAGCAGGTATATGTCCCATGCCCTCCGCTATCTTGAACCGGCAGCTATCGAGTCCCAGGAGACTTGCCTCGGGAATGCATTTGCTTCTCTGTGAAGTTGCATGAACGAACACGGACTTGGATGATGTTTCATGAATACATTAGCTGCGTGAGTATAAGCTGTTAAAATATATTAGCTGTAGAATGCGTTGGTGAAACTCTTGGGCGCACGTTGACATAATTCTTAGATACATCGACATATACTAATAATAATAATACATATACATACAGAATAATACATATATATAAGACAATTAATAATAAAATGTCAAATGCTAATATTAATATTAATAATAATCATACTGATACTAATAACAATAACAATAGTAATAATATTCTTAAGTGCATGAAATATGATCCATCAATAAAATACATTAATACATTGGATACCTGGTAAAGTTACATGAATACATTAGATATGTACTTGACAGCTTGATAACAATAGTAATACATTAGATATGCACTTGACAGCTTGATAACAATAATAATAATTACAATAGTAATACTTCTTAAGTGCATGAAATATGATCCATCAATAAAATACATTAATACATTGGATACCTGACAGAGTTACATGAATACATTAGATATGTATTTGACAGCTTGATTACGGTAAGACATACATTAGACCTATTTACATTCATTATTTGGGGTTGCGTTATTTGAGTATATACGTGCGTTTTTATAGTAGATACATAATTATGTTATAAATACCGTTTATACATTTAAATGCTAGTTATATACCTGAATACTTGATTGCAATAAAAACATAATAGATACATAATTATGTTATGAATACCGTTTATGCATTTAAATACTAGTTATATGCTTGAATACTTGATTACAATAAAAACATTTGATTAGTTGATTGCATTTACTATATACATTATTTATGGGTACTTGAGTAATGTTGTTGAGTAATATACAATAATTCTTGGATACATAAAGTACGTATGTATCGTAGTTACATTGAATACATAAATTCATGTAAGCTTGAATATTATTTATCTCACTGCTCTATTACTTAATTAATTAATTATTTTTTACTGCTGCAATTCTGGTATTAGTGGCACGCGTTGTCACTGTTGCTGGTGGAGTAAAACATGAAAAGCAAGTTTCAGGAGTAAAGCCCGTTTCAGGAAGAAAATTGACATAGATCTTACTTAGTTCGTGGCCACAATATCCAGTCCTGCTAACATTAGCAGGTTTATGATGTTGTAGATCCTCTGTCGTAGGGCTGGAGTTCTCAGTATAAACCGTCTGAATGGGTTGATATTGGTGGAGGGCATTCTGATATGGAATCTTTCGGTTAGTGGACATTCGGTGACATAGTGGTCAGGGTTTCCTTGTGCTCCGCAAATGCAAAGGCTCGAGTCCGTGATGGCTCGGGTGAAGAAATACTCAGGGAATGGGCCATGTCCACTGATATATCTAGTAAGCTGAGCAGCAGAGCAAAGTCTATTTATGCAGACTTTTGGGAGAAAATCGTACGTGCGACGCCCTTTGTCGCTGTTGTCCCATTCCATTTGCCATTTTTGTAGAGAAATGTTCAGAATACGGCGCTTAAGGTAGGATCTTGGCGCCGGAAAGTAGCATTGGGTAGCCTCTATATTAGAAACCGCTTCTTTGGCTAGAGAATCAGCGAGCTCATTCCCGGCATATCCTGCATGTGCCTTGGTCCAATGGAGCGTGATATTCAGATGCGTGCTGTTGCGAAGTAATTGTTGTATGGACCTTACTGGTTGTGAAAAATGTGAATGATTACGGATTGCTTGTAGCACAGATTGGCTGTCTGAGATTATTTGTATATTTCGAAGATTCTGTGTAATGGCATAGCGGACTGCTTGCTCCAATGCTATGGCCTCTGCCTGGAAGAGGCTGTTATGTTCCGCGAGTGTCCCTTCCAGTGATATATCTGTTCAGAGTTAGTGAGATGGACTAAAGCACTTCCTACACCTGCATCAGATTTTGAGCCATCTGTGAAGATGGCTGAGGTCAGCTTTGAACCGCTGTGCTGTGTCAGTATGACTTTAATGCCTTTTCCTCTGTCTGAGGGATGGGTGTGGGATACAGTACATCGTAGCTCAAACTCTGTAGGTGCGAATGGGGAGCCATGGTAGGTAATTTCCTGTTGCAGATGGAGTAACTTTGATAGCACTGCCTCATGCTCAACGTAGATGTGGAGTGGAAGCAGGCCGGCCAAAACGTTTAGCGCATCTGTGGAAGTTGTTCGGAAGGCTCTGGTTATGGTGAGGGCAAATGGCCGTTGTACTGAGAGTAGCTGTTTAACTTTGCGTCCTCCCATTGGTGATGCCCAGATGGCGGCGGCGTAGGTAACCATTTTTTCAATTACTGTTTTGTACAGTAATTTCTGGAAGTGAGGGTTCCTTCCCCAAGTAGCACCCTGCAGTTGACGTATTTTGTTTGCAATGGCTTGAGTTTTTGTTTTAAGATATGCTATATGAGGTAGCCAGGTAAGTCCTTTATCCCATACAAGGCCTAGTAGTTTCATTTCATTGCGAAATTTTATGTTTTTCCCATTGATAGGAATACATGGCTTCCTGACTGGATTCTTCCCCTTTTTAGGAATGAGCAGCGCTGTGCATTTGGCCTCGGAGATGGTTAATTTAATACTGTGGCATAGATTTGCGAAGATGGAGCATACTTCCGTGCCACGTTGCTCAATTTCGTTGCGAGTATTCCCACTAATGACAAAGGTGGCGTCATCTGCATAAGCAACTAGTTTTGCATATGACGGCCAGGGATGCCTGATCACGTGGTTAAATGTGAGGTTCCAGAGTACTGGGCCTGCACATGAACCTTGAGGGCAGCCTCTGACTTGTGGTTGTCGTATGATGCCATTATTGGTAGATATGAGAAGTTCTCTGTCTGCAAGATAATTGCAGAAGGTCTTATATAGATTAGCAGGACAGTGAGCATCCCTTAGAGCCTGCTTGATAGCAGGCCACCATAGAGAGTCGAAGGCTCCCTTAAGATCTAGGGAGATGAGAGCTGAGTGCTGTTTCCGCTCTCTGTTGTTTTGAATTGCCGCTTGCAGTTCTGCTAGTGCATGGATAGTGGATTTCCCTGCTCTGAATCCAAATTGGCATGGACTTAAGCAATTAGTGTTTTCTATGTGGTGTTTTAATCTACTGACGAGTAGCCTCTCGTAAGTCTTCCCTAGCGCAGAAAGTAAACAGATGGGCCGTAGAGAGGAGGGGACTGTTGGATCTTTATTTTTCTTAGCAAAAAAGACAACTTGTCCGGATTTAAAAGCTTTTGGAAAGTGATGAAACGCTAGAAGTTTGTTAAAGTAAGTCAAAAAGAAAGCTGAGTGAGAGAGAAATGCTATCTTGATAATACTGTAGTCAAGACCGTCTGGTCCTGGAGCTCGTTTCTTAGGAAGACAATGGAAGGTGGTCCTTAATTCCTTATCAGTGAAGGGCACGTCGTCTGATATTGCTGGAATTGCAGAGTCGTTCCGAATTCGAGATTGGGAATCTGTGTCGCTGGAAGCATCGTCTGTAGGAAAGATAGCATCTATGATAGTGCTGAAGGTAGAGAATGTAGAATTTTCTGTGGCAGAGGAGCTGAGCTGAAAGTAAATTTGAGAGGGGGTGAAGACTTTGCTTGTCGCTATCTTGTGCAGAGTTCCGTAGGGTTCAGAGCTGGTTGTACAGTATTTCTGCCAGCTTCTGCATTTAGCAGACAGAATATTCCTCTTGTATATTGTTCTTGCTTGTTGGAATTGCAGCAGTCTTGTTTCTTTCTCCTCTGGTGGGCTGCTACGTATTTTCCGGCGAAGTGCGCGGCAGCGTTGTCGCATAGTACGTAACTCCTTCGTCCACCAATTAAGCGTCGTAATGCGTTTTGTGCTCCTAGTCGGGAGAATCTCCTCGCAAGTAGTTTGGATGTCTCGTAGCAGGTGATCTGTGTATGTATCCAAAGCATTATTGTGGGTACAATCATGAAGCTCATTAAGTTTTGAGGCCAGTAGCAAATGTAGCTTAATTTTTAGTGGAGCTATTTTATTTTTTTGCAATTTATAACGCCTGATGATGGAAATTTCCATAGAGATGTTGATGGTAAAGGTAATATACTTGTGGTCGGACGCACTGATATCATCTTGTACTGTCCAGTTGTGTATGAGATTGGTGGCCGCCGGGGTGGAAAGAGTTAAATCCGGCCAGCCTATACCGTAGCCACTGTCGAAAGTGGGAGGCGAGTTGGCTTGATTCAGGAAGCAGAGGTTTTTGCTCGAGATGTAATCTTCTAAATCGATGCCCTTGGAGTCATTAGAGGGGTATCCCCAAGATATGTTGTGGGCATTGAAGTCTCCACATATGATTAATTTTGAGGCCTGTTTATGCTGTAGTAGGATGTCTATGTAGGAGGCAGTGTTGGAGATGCCTTCTGTAGGCGGTGAGTAGATGGAGGAGAGAACAAGGTACTTGTTGTAGAATTCTAAGATAATGGCACAGTGGTCCCTATTGGCGGACAGCACTATCGGGGTCCACTTTGTGTGGCAGAAAATAATACCCGCTCTGGGTGAGGTACCTTGGGTAGGATCTCTCCAATGGTATTTTGGCCATGATAGAGGGAAGAGTGCGATGGAGCTTTCTTTGCAGTATGGTTCCTGAGCAAAGATGATATCAATATTGTTTTCTACTGCATATTGGGTTGTTTGAGCGGCAGCCGCTTTCGATCGCTGTAAGTTTATTTGAAGACATCGGATTGGTCCATGGTTAATGTTATGGAATTCATTAATGGCACCCTTGCTTATTGTGCGAGATTCCTCTGTGGTGTTGGAATTGAAAGCACCATTAGTCATACTGTGTATTTCATTGTTTGGGATGTCAGGAGTACCATTATTCGTACTGTGTGCTACGCTTGATTCGTGCAATGTACCTTCCGTATGTAGGGCAGTTGACGTCGTAGGCTGGATGCGTGCAGGTTGTCTTATTGTGGCTCCTATAGTTCCAGTCTGCACAATTGATGCAGGTCGGTTGGCGGGCGTTGCAGTCTTTAATGTTGTGGCTGCCAGAACAGAACGCGCAATAGATCTTGTTCTTACAGTTCTGTTGGGTGTGCCCGAATTCCTGGCAGCGGTAACATCTTCGGGTGTTATAAAATTCTGCGATTCGATGTGCTCGCCAACCGAGGTACAATCTTGGGGACTGCGTGAGTTGATGGTAGGCTGGTGGTGTGCATTCCAGGACCCACTTGACTCCATTTCCTTTGTCTTTTAATCTGTAGAGGACTTTAGGTAAATTCTTGTTGAGGTGAAATTCAGATTCCAGTGCTTTCTCAATGTCTGCCTGGGAAACTGCTGGGAGTACGTCGTGGATGGCAACTTTGGGAAGTCTAGTAGATGGTAGTTTAGTCGTAACTAGTTGTTTCCCTTGCGTACTCTGTAGATTTTTGGTAAGTTTCTCAAGATCTTCGGGAGTAGCACAGTCTACTGCCAGACCCTCTTTTTGGATTGGTCTTAGCGTGGTGATCTTAACCCCTAGTGCGGGAAGGGGAAATTCAGCACTGAGTCGGTCTTTAAGTTCCTTCCTTGTGAGCTTTGTGTCTTTAGGGTAAAGTAAGAGAGTGTGTTTCGGTGGTGTTTTAGACACCTCAGCATAGGATCTTGAGACTGTTGGAGGTGTTGTTGTTGGCGTGGATACACAGAGGAATCCGGGATCCGTGTTGGTGGCTGTGTTTGCTGTTGGTGGCTGTGGACTGTGCGTAGGGCCTCTAATGGCTAATTCTTTGAAAGCGTCGAGGATGTCTAGCAGCTGTTCGCGTAGGTCCTTGGTTAACAGATGTTTTTTACCGCTGTAACTAACTGCAATTTCAGCTGCGCTCGCGTGCAGCGTGCCGACCTTATCTTTGTAGCTGATGTCTTCTGAATTGATTAGGGTTGACGCTTCAAATTTGCGATGGTACTCCGACGTATCTACTGATTTATCAGTTGACATTGTAATGATTGCACTGGTGGTGCACTGTAGGAGGAATGCACTATTGGAGGTGCTTATGCACTGTTGATGATCAGAGAAGCTCTTAAGGGAAGGTAAGGTGGTGGCACGCTAGATAGGTGGGGATACCAGCTTACACAGCAGTGAGTGTAGCAAATGTGAAACTTGTTTGAAACATTATTAAGTTAACAGACATAAAGCAGTGGCAGTAATAGCAATGAAACAGATAATAAAATAGTGCTTAATAATAAAACATATAACACTGCTAGGAGCTAAACTACTTATCAAACTAGCTCATTAAAAACACAGCAGGTAATAAAAAGTCGGTGTTAAAAATCAGAAATAACCTGGGGTAGAATTACACACTAATTATGGCAATGGCTGAATAGAACGGTGTGCATGAAAACAGTAACGGTGTACAGAATAAATACGGTAATCAGAACAGGAAAACCAGGGGACATGACAGCTAATAGTAAATTGATAGATCTAAATCACATGTAATTAATTACTAAAATAATTAACACTCTAGATAATTAAAAAACTATTAACATCTGAAAATCCAGATAAAACTGCTATTCAGGCTACAACTATTCAGAGAATACAATTGTAATGGGTTATGGTAATAAAGTGTACTACAGAAATATGATAATTTTAGACAATAAATAATTAGTACTCTAGATAATTAAAAAACAATTAACACCTGAAAATCCAGATAAGCTGCTATTCAGGCTACAATTATTCAGAGAATAGAATTGTAATTGTTATAGTAATAAAATGTACTACAGAAATATGATAATTTTAGACAATAAACACGCTAATTAAGACTCTAGTAAATTAAAATCCAATTTACACTTGAAAAAGAGTAGGTCGTAGGATGTCCAGAAAATCCAGCTATTCAATAAGCATAACTTTTGTAAAAAGACTACTTGGAGAGCGTCGCTCAAATTTGTCCGAGAAGAACTAATTAGGAAGATTAATTGAGTGTTCGTAATCAGAGATCCTAATTAATATTTAAAACAAAAGGCCTACCTTGGCCGCTATGCTTCTCTATGCTTGAACACTGCTTGTAATCCAGGTAATCCAATTGGAATAATGTACTCTCACACACAAACACAAACTCGAAATTCGCTTAAGTCCAAATAAATGTGAGAAAAATTTGTAACTTTTGATCTAATTGTCGGATTTCTTTCAAATTTTTAAACTACCGCATCCGAAGATGATGTAAGGTACATGCCGTTGGTTTCAAAACGATGCAGCAATCAGAAGTATAATTAGTGGTGTAATTAAAAACGCCCACTACAGAAGAATTTGGCCGTTGGGAATGACCTTGGCGATTTTTTCTACTGCCCGTTGGGGGTCGGGCGGAGTACAATGGCTCCAATGGTCGAATTCTGATGAAACCGGTGAAATATTGCAAGTTTACTCACTAAAAATTAAATAATTAATTAACGTGCCATCACACGGACATCAGGCTTGTATCAGAGTAATCCTTATGCTCTTCTGCATTTTTGATATAAAGATCGTAGTTCTCCGGCTTCCGGCGGCTTCTCGATGAGGCTGTAAAAGTGTCGCAAATGGCGCAAAAGTGCGTTAAAAAGGCTAGATATTTATAAAAATCATACTTTTTGAACTAGAAGCCGTATAAGGATGAAACAGGTGTCCACGTGCTTCTTAGAACTTCTGCTATACGAAACAACTGCTTTCTTACGTATCCGATGGTAAATTCCGCGAGTATAAGATCAAACTCCGGAGCTGCTGCGATGCGTCCTCCCGTTCCTAAAAACCTCGAGTCCCGGTATCGGTCTGAACGTAAAAGAATATAAGACTATTAATTAACTAAAATTTAAATAAAAGCTAACTTTTAATATTTTACACAGATGACTAGTACTAAGACTGGCCTTTTAAATTACTACGTCTGTAGTACACAAACTACGAAAAACTACAATACGTCTTTAACTTTCAAGAGGATTAACACCTCTGGCCTTAAAGGACACCTCTGGCCTTAAAGGCGCACAGTGACTGATGGCAAGCTCGCGTGAAGCCTCGTAGCAGGAGGGCTCTCTCTCCTTCCTTCTACTACTTGGCAAAAAGCCACAACTTAAATACTTGAGCGTTAGAAAGTACAATTTGCAAACACATATTCACGCGTTAATTCCGGCCGGAAGTGGAAAATAAGAGATGACAGTAAAGTTCTAAAATAAAATAAACGTTAGTGAACTTAAAATCCTTACAGAGTTACTTAGATACATGCATATACATACGCATGTGTCCCACTGAAATTTATTCTCCATTTAGCCCTGCCCCACAGTCGTTCTCAGTTTATGCATAGCATCCGGTTTCGGGCTCTACAAAATTATAACTGTAAATCACAGTGAAATGTCAAGCATTTCTTAATTCCTCTTTCTTACATTCTTTTTATCAGTCTGAAAATATTATGCGGCCTTCCGCGATGTTTTACTGAATGGCAGTCATCAATGCTGTAGTACAACGATCGGGAGCGGCCAGAAAATATTCTTTGCTTTTCCGGCATAAGCTCCGAATGCCCATTGTTCCAGAAGAACATATCCAATGTAATTCTTCTTTTTGTGAAAAGACTTCAGTCTGTTTCCACGATTTTATTGGCTGCACCGATTTTATTTCTTTTACGAGACATCAAGCTATTTGCAGATATCTCCCTCAAGTATTTATTCCAATCTACTGTGCTATTATGACTGACTTCTAAATAAGTTCGCAAAATTCAAACGACGTCAGTTTCTGTCACCACAGATAGATAAAAAGAACGGCACCGAGGAAAGAAAGACGCGAGCCTTCACATCACGTTTTGAGTCTCAATCCTTTTTTTTCGCAGTAAGAACGTATTTAACAACGCCTACAGCAGTTTTGTTTGAGTCAAAAGTTAACTTTATCGAATTGTTTCAGAACAAAGTCAATTGCTATGAATTATTCCTTTGTCTTGAAGGAATCTTAAGGCAGCTTCTTCGTCATTAGGTAATTTCTAAACTGTGTAGTTCCATCGTACTAAAAATGGCGAAATATCGTAAAAAGATGAGCATGTGAAGATACTTTAAAAGAAAACTGGAAATCTCAAGACACGATATTTGGTGTGTTATTGTAGTATTGCTTTTTTTTCTCATTTTTTATTCATTTTTAACTGACGCCGCTCTAACGGAATAGTACCAAAGAGTGTTTTATAGCGTGTATGAAGAACAAATTCATTTAAGGGTTTTTCAGTCGTGTTGAGGCATTTATTTATTTCAACCTTGTAGATCACCCTGAACTTGGTGTCAAAAATCATACGCTATCTTAAGTTCAGTAAGGACTTTAAGCTTTTCTTAAGTTGAGGTCTTTAATAATGTTCAAATTCCTTCTAATAATATGTTCATGGTGTTTATTCATAAAAGGAATATTTTCAGGTATATTGCAGAATCATTTGGCATTAGGAACTAAATCATGGTGGTTAATGAAAATTTTGCTTAAATATTTGAAAACATAACACTGTTTTGTAATTGAAGACAAAGAACGAATGTTGATAAAACCTACGGATTCTGCTGATATTTCTATCGTAAACGGAATGAAGAAAGTTCATTTTGCAGTAAACTTTATTAGACATCGTTTTACTATATTCTAATTTATACGTAAAAATAATTTAGTTATATTGCTTTTTATTACTTGAAAACATTTATAATTACTTTGAAATCATTTGCAAATTTAAATCAAAATTTTATTATTAAAAGCGTGGATGAATTTCAAATAGTTTTAATGAAAATATGCTGCTGTGAAGTATTAATAGTAGAAAAAAATTTAGCCTTTTTATTTCCTTCTCTTTTTTCTCTTCCAGGTTTGTTACAAAAAAGTTTAAATTTGCTGTAAGCAGTATGGTTATGAGAGCCTATAGAACCTTGAACATATATGATAAACCCATATGGGTAAAGTGTTTTAAATTGTAAAATACACAGCGATTTTTTAAAAATTTCTTTAAGTTAGGAACAATTTTCAAAATTGAAATTTCAATATCATGAAAATCATGAATTTGAAAATATTTGAGTTCTACTGCAGTTCTTTCGAGATTCTTAAATCTGACAGAATTATGTGCGATCTGTGATTATTTGTTCTTAGATTGACAAAGATCTTAGTTTGACCTATATAGCTTAGACTGCAAGATTTTCATGTTATTTGGTAGATATAGAAGGTATTTCTCCCGCCTTCTTAGCATGCCTTGGTAGCCAGCATATTCGGCGCGTATTCGAGAGGTCCAAGGTTCGAGTCCCGGCAGGACATTGCTCATTTTGCACGTCTTAAACATAAAAAATTCTTAATGTGTCTACAGATACAGTTGTTTTTCAAAGAAACTGCTATTTGTTAGTTACTGGATGACTAGGCGTTGTACAAAAACTATAAGTTTTACGCTAGAAATTTTTACATTCTGTTATAGCAATTTTTATTAAACGATCCAAAGTTAAACGTATAGAAGTATCTGACCTATTTAACAGTTAATTTTATTAAAGAAGAACTAAATCATGTTTCCTGGACAGTAATAATCTTGTAGAAATAGTATATATGTATATATAAACTAGGGTGTCCCAGGATTATTGGGATAAACTTTAACGGGAGGTAGGAGACATCACAAGGATTTAGATTTTCATAGTAACCCATGGTCGGAAAGTCTCCGTTCGGCCCTAGGTGGCGTTGTTCGCAAGAGCATTCGAGGAAGCAGACCTGCATTTGAGCTGTCATCGCCCGTAGAGGAGTATGGAACTTTTACGAACAACGAGTTGGCAGATATGCACCTGATTTACGGATTGACAGAAGGAAATGCACGAATAGCAGAAATATTTTATCGCGAAAGGCACTCACAGAGACATGTACCGGACCGCCGGATATTTACTAATTTTCCTCACAATTTGTGTGAATATGGATCATTAAGTGGTAATAGGCATAATGAGGCGAGCCACGAGCAACTCGAACTCCCAGCATAAGACAAAATGTGCTGGATACCTTTTGAAGAAATCCGAGTGCCAGCGTACGAGCCGTCGCTGCTGCCATTGGAGTATCTCGGAGTAGTGTTCATTGTGTTTTACAGCGTAAAGGCTTACACACATACCATCTTCAAAGAATACCGTCACTTCTCCCCACATATCATCCTAGAGTGTACGTTTTGCACTCTGGTATCTCAACCATTTTCACCAAGTTTATGTACGTTTTATTTACGATGAGGTGTACTTCACACGAGATGGTGTGTTCAACAACCACAAAGCGCATTTATGGGCTCGCTAGAATCCCCATGGCATGAAACCACATGCTGCCCAACATCGCTTTTCAGAGCATGTTTGGGCTGGTGCGGTCGGCGACCCCTTAGTCTGGCTTTAGTTATTGCCAGGATCTCTGCGGGTTCTCTCATCGTTTTTGCAAGAGGGGCTACCAATCCTATTTGACCCTGTGCCACAATATGTCAGACGCCATATGCGGTTTCAACATGATAGGGAACCTCCCCATTATGTTAGACATGTGTAAACATTTGGATCAAGAGTTTTTGCAGATGGATTGGCCGTGGTGGAGAGATTACCTGGCCACCCCGCTCTTCTGATTCAAGCAGCATGCATTACCTTTTATGGGGTGAACTGAAAAGTACTGTGCAAGCAGAACCTGTGGATCTCCAAATGGATCTGTTTGTCAGAATCATCTGTGTTGCTGCGCATATTCAACAAAATCCAGGTTTATTTGAACAAGTCCGTCAACCGACGGTCCGACGGTGTAACGCCTGCATCGCTACCAATGACGGAAACGTTGAACAACTTTTGTGACATTTTCACATATCAAATATCTTTGACGAGTAAATATTTTAGATGATCTCAGTCTTGTGTCTCTTCGTTTCTTGTACTTATTATACTATTTTCCCATGACGTTTCCGACCATGGGCTGTTATGCAAATCTAAATCCTTGTGATGCCCCTAACCTTCCCTTAAAGTTTGTCCCAATAATCCTGG
>KK112978.1:50072-70368 GCA_000611955.2 Stegodyphus mimosarum | reverse complement strand
TATTATATACATATATAAAACTATATATATAACTAATTTTAACCTTTATTATACATTTATACAGTTTCACTCTTTTTGCTAGCACAAACTTTAAATACTATCTAAACGGATTTACACTCTGGTGAGGAAACGGAAAGAAGAAGTGTTGTGAAAGATACTATTATGAATAACTAGTTACTTAAAATGATAATAAGCCTACAAATTAAATATAAATATAAATTTTAAATTAAATATGAAGATTGTGATATCTCCTAATTAAACTGTTGGAGTGTCAGCTGAAGTAAGTGCAGAAAACATACAGTAGAAAGGTTAAAAGAACCCTTTATTAAAACGCTTTAAAATTCACAAAGCTTTGACTTGGAGCTAACAAACTACGCCTCGCTTGGGCGGTGACTCAACTAACAAGAACTAAACTAAAAATTCAAAGATATTAACAAACAGTAGAGTTTTTTTTTAACCAGGGCTCAGATAATCCTGTTACCGCTTCGAAGTCTCGTGGCAGCAAAATAATAGCTGTTACGCCACTTTAAACAATAATCAGAACCTCAATCTACAAAGGTAGAGTTTTTGCCCACATTCTCATTTTTCTTTCTTCTAGAACTGAGTATTTAGACCTTTTTCTCCCACTGGTAGAGTTGCATTCCTTCACGCGCGTTACCATATTTAAATATTCTGGCATTGACAATTAGGAGAATGAAGACTTATTGGAAAGCATAAACTTAAACTTAATTGGTTAGTGAAAATAATTGTAAATCCCTACAAGGTAATAAAAATATATAACATCGTCTTATTAGCAATGATTTATATTTTTAGTTTTTATCTCCTTATGAATTCAGTATATTAGATATGTATTATAAGAAACATTGCGATACCGTTTCGTTGATACTCATAGAGATAAACATTTTTATCTTTAAAACAGGGTTTTGCACTTGCTAAAATTTATAGTGTCTTTACCTTGAAAGGCATATTCTGAAGATGAGATCAATTTGCTTCGCATTTAGTGGTTATAATAAGCTCATAGTTTAATTTTGCTATACTTTAATAATGTCCATAGTCAAGAAACATGATAAATCAGTTATGTTCTTACTGTGAGTACAACCACGGATCTCCCAATTGCCAAATGAACATATTAGGCATTTACACAGCGAAATTCCGTACTGGAGAATGTGATAAAGTTTTATGTTATTCCTTACTTAAAGGGCGACTAGGAAAAGACACGACTCCAAGACGACCAAATTTAAGTGGGGAAGAATTATTGTCAAGTATATTTTAGTTAGGATGCCACTATAGGGAGTATTAGTTTTTTTTTTCGAAGCAGAAAGCTTCAAAATTACACTATGCCTTCACCCAGAGTTAATAACTACGGATTTTCCAGTTATTAACGCAAAGTGCTAATTACTTTCACCACGAACGGACGCACGGGAAATGCAATAATTTCTTACATAGTGACAATGTAATAATAAATGAATTTTTAAGAAAATTTTTATATTACAATGGGACTTTGGATCAGGAACTGCGCTCATCATGAACAAATTATCTTAAATCTAGATTAATCATTTTCATTATTTTTGTTTTACGAAGTTGAACGTAAAGAACTACTTTAAATTTTAAATAAAGAATCATGTGTGGGCCTGGAACGCATTAAACTGCTTTATATAAATTCTTATGGGGAAAATAATTTTGTTGTACAAACATTTCGGATGACAAACGGCCTTCAAGAGGGCAATGAATTTGTGAACTGAGGTGTGACTGTACTTTGTGAAATAGCATTTCCCGTCACATTATAGCATATTGAAGAAATTTGGTGAAATTAATACAACCATATATAAACTTTGAGTTATTCAATATGCTCGTGAACATAAATCGTTAAAAAAAGATGGATAACATATTTAAGAAGATACAAATATGCAGTGCCTTTGAGATTCTGTGCTTGAAGACAGCTTAAGCAAGATGGGAAAATATATGACAATTTTAGAAGGCATGAAGAATTGATTCGTTTTAAAACACAATTATATCTGTTTAGTATTGGTAATTATAGTTATACGTTCATAATGTTTTTATATATGTTTTACATAATTAATTATTTTTATTTATTTGAAATTTTTAAATATACTTTGCTGTTAATTTTTCAAAGTGACCAATACTTGTTATCTTAATGTGCAAATTGCTTATAATTTTATTTTAATATTTCATTTAAAACTAAATTTTAGCTTCAGTAAAACTAAATTATAAACAATTATAGCCCTTTACCGTACGTGATCTTGTTGCGTAAGTGGTTAGCATACCTAGATAATGACTAGAAGATCCATCGTTCAAATCCCGCGTAGAAAAGAGTTTATTTTTTTCTTATTTCCTGCTTCGAATAACCTAACTAGTTCTAGAAGATTTAGTGAATAAATTCTCACTGTCGTCGTTTCCTGACTGCTTCCCTAACAAAAGAATTACGGAAGCATCTTCACTCATTCTAAAATAGTAAATGCGCTTACTGTTGAAAACTAGTTTGCTCTCGGGAAAACCTAGAGATGCATATTAAAAACTGATGACTAAGAACAAATGCTGCATAAGACAATTCAGATTTGATATTTCAAGTTTTGATTTCTAAAATATTCCGGCCTTCGATTTAAGTTATAGATTTCTGATAAAGCAAGAATAATAAATTCAATTCCGCCTGAGCTTTAAACCAGAAGTGAATATGAAATTTTCCATTCCCATTTCCAGACGCAAATACCAAACGAGATCGGAATTCAAAACAGAAGACTTTTGAATATATTTCTTTTAAAATCTTTTGATCTAACCGCAAGACTCTGAAATTCAAGATTCTTTTACATACGCATTACGATAAACGCACCGCTTCCTTTAGAAAACTTCTAGCGTTAGAAACTTCTTCGAATATAAAATATCTTCAAATTTCGATTGCTTTCCTTTTAGTGTAAAGCTGTAGTGTTTGCCTTGATAGAACAATGATTAAATATATGAATATTGGAAATCAACTGTAAAGTATTTCCTCTCTTCTTTCCCCACTCCTTTCGTGGTGTAATTGAAAATATACTCTACCAGTGTTTGAGAGGTCCACGGTTCGAGTCTCGGTGACGGCAGTACATATTTATCACGTCTCCTGCTTCAAAGTAATCCAACGACTCTGCAAGTGACGCCCGAACTAAAAGGTGGTGGATCATAATTTACCACCACCAGGATATGGTGTCTGGGTCCCTTTTCGGTCGCCCTTTAAAAAGAGTGTATCTAAGGTATGTTCTCCCTCCTTTCCGCATGTCTTCCTATTGTAATTGGAACGTGTCTCGTGTATTCGAGAGGTCTATTGTTATTTAGTCCCGGCGACGTCGGTGCACATTTTTCACGTCTCATGCTTAAAACTAATTTAATGACTCTACAGATTAAATGTAATTTTTTTGTATTTTGTGCATATATGTTTGTATTTGTTTCTCTTATTGCAAATTTATAATAGTTTCTTCTGAAATGATTTAGATTCGGATATGTTTACTATACATTTATGCTCATAATGATTTCAATACGTTACAGTTTTTTAAATTTTGCATACACAGTTACTGGCAGTTTGTAAATAACTTTGGTAACCTCTAAAGTGCCTCTAAAGCAGTAAAGAAAAAAGAAAGTGGTAAAGAAACTGCCTCTTGGAATCTTTGGAAAGTTAGCAGAAGTCCTTGGGAATTCCCTTGCGGCGTGTCAGTCTGAGAAGATAGTGGAGCAAAGTCTGGAAAGACAGTGGAACAAATTTGTATAAGTTCTTGTTATTTAGTGAAAGAACTTACCGTTTTACTAAGACTTCTGAGGTCCGATGTCGAGTGGTATGAATTTCTCAGTACTATTGACCTCAAGCATCATATACTTTCAGATTTAAATTTAGGAAATTCTGTCCAGATTATGGACAAAAATTGTGGTTCTTTGAGTAACATTGAAGTTATTGGGTTATTATTTCTGTATCCGTATTGAATACAATCGTTTTAGAGATATAATAGAGTTCAGTTTTTCTTTATTATCAATCTGTTCTTTCAGAAGATTTAATAGAGAATTTATCAACTGGACGTAGTATTGACATACACTGAAGAGCCGAAACGTTATGACTATCTACTGAATAACGCATTGCGCAAACTTTGGTCTGCAAAACAGCTGCGACTCGCCTAGGCACAGGTGCTAGAAGTTCTTGGTAGATGCCTGAAGAAAAGTTGTACGCAAAATCAAGATCTTCCGACATGGTGGTGTTTGAGATCTGAGCTGCCACTCCATGATATCCCAAATGTGCTCTATCCATCGAACCATGCTCCTCGAACCACTTCAACACAATTCGAGCCCTGTGACAAGAGTTGTTGTACTGATGGACGATTTCATTTCCAGTTGGGAAGACAAACGCAATGTAAGGGTGCCACTGATCAGCAATTATGTTCAGACAGTTCTCAGCTTTCATGGTCTGTTCTCCACAACTAAGAGTTCCAAAGCCGCTTATGAAAAACTTTCCCCAAAGTATACTACATCCACCACCAGCCTGTGTATGACCTGCTGATAGTGGGAGAGCAACTGATCGCTTGGAAGACGAAGTAACGTGACGCGACCATCGACGTGACGGATGTGAAATCGTGATTCATCCTACCAGGCAACTGTCTTCCTCTTATCCTTGGTCTAATCTCAATGTTTCCGGGCCCACTGTAAGCGTAATTGACCATGACGCTTGGTGAACAGAAGCACATGCGTGAGACGTCTGCTGCGCAGTCCTGTATCCGATAGTACACGCTAAACTGTATATTTCCAAACACTTGTGTTTGCATTTGCACTGTACTGGGCTGTCAGCTGAGTCACTGTCTGGCGCCGATTTTACTGTACCAAGCGCCCTTTTTCTTTGATGACACTTAGACGTCCAACACCTTGACATCTACTGCTGGTTTTATCGTCATTTATCCACTTTGTATGAATACTAATAAGGGCAGTTCGCGAACAATCTACCAGTCGTGTAGTTTCGGAGATACACGTTTCGAGTCTTCGGGCCATTACAATCTGCTCTCTGTCAAACTCGCTTAGTTCAGGGCTGATGACTCGCATTATCTCAACATCCCACGTAGGGTGTGAAGTTTTACAAACCGATGTCCAATGAGGCTGTGAATCATTGGCCACCAATGTGGCTATGATCGGATGTAATTTGTTGCAAGGCTGATTCACAGCCTAATTGGGCATCGGTTTACAGACATCGGAACAGATAACAAGTAGAAACCTCGTTAGTTAATATGAAAACAGATATGCAATCTATGTGAACAAATCAGTGGAGAGTAATCTATTCTAGCGCTGATTTACCTGTGTGAGAATAATTTTGGAAAGAATTCATGGATTAAAATTAGCTCTTATTTAAAAAACAAATTAGGAAATAACTACAGCTGCCGTTTGGCCTTCGTCAACTGAATAATTCGCAGTGCCTCCAGTTCAACTTTTGACTCCATGAAAGTGATAAACAATATTTACACATATATCAAGAATGAGAGTGGTAAAAGTTAAAATAGGCAAAAAAAGGCATGTGTAAGCATAATTCTATTTTATATATGTACGGATATAATAATAAATGATTCTGAGGTTTTTACATTATGCAGAGAATTATTTTTTACTTCCTTGTACGAAGTAAAGGAAGTATTGTAACCACGAAAAATTCCGGGTATCATATTTCAACGAAAATATCCATTTTGTCCGCTATCGAATGCAATTTAACGATGTTTTTGCGTGACATCTGTAGGTAAGAACAGAATAAAGGACTTTTTTCCCCCAAACGAATTTTAAAACCGATTTAAGATGGTTTTAAAGGAGATATTTTTCGTAGCGTCTGTACGTACGTATGTATGTATGTATTTATGTATCTCGCATAATTCAAAAATAAGTAGCCTCAGAACTTTGAAATTTTGTATAAAGGACTGATATAACATGTAGTTGTGCATCTCCCTTTTTGGTTAATATATATATTATATATATATATATATATATATATGTATGTATCGTAGTATATATATATATACTCGGCTCCGTGAGCTCAGTTTATTTTTATTCTTATATGTTGGCAAATTGCGCATTTTTTTCTTTAAAAATCGTTGAATTATGTTGTTCTTACCTTCCGGTTAAGGTTTTTATGTCATTAGTTAATATGCATGCAATAATTGTAGAATTAATTAACAATAATTGAAAAGTTGTTTAATTGCAGCTAAGCCAAATTTTTCTTACCACAGAAGCCATATTTGTTTACATTTAAAATTAGCAGAAGACTGAAAGTCTTTCTGCAACTTCAGTGTCTTTTTCCCGAGCGGGACAAAAAGAAAACTTTTAGTTTTGTGCACCGAAAAATCTGCCTTCTTGCCTCTGGCCGAATTGCTTGTTTTTCCGCAGAAACTCTAATTTTCATTTCAAAAATTGTTTTTTTAATTTTTTTAATTGCACTTGGAGTTTTATATTTTTCAATATTTTTCAATTTTTATTGAAGACTTTTTACTTATTATGTATTATGTGTATATGTGTATATGTGTATATGTGAGAACTGAATTAAATGACAAATATATTTCTAATGAAATTCGAGGAAGTAATTGTTTCGTATTAGCAACAAATATTATTCTCAGTCAGCCTCAGACTGGGGAGAATGTTTACGAGTAGCGTACGCAAAAATTAAGGACGAGACGGTTTTTTCAATATAACTTTGTACAAAAGCTTTCTAAATCAACACATTTAATACCGTAAGATCCCCAATACGTAAGGACATGAGTAATGTAGGAAACACTTACTAAAAGAGAAATCAGAGGGATAAAAAGAAGCTTTATTGAAAAAGTAGCATGGAGCGCAATGCGACTGAAGGCCGAAACATCTCAGGGGATATGATCTCCCCTGACTGCTAGGCAGGTTTCACATCATTTGTGCATGCTGGATATGTGGCTGTTAATAAGCTGTTGAGACACTGCTGCTCGTTCCTCTTGTAGCACCAATCGCAGTTTCGGAATCGTTACTGGCGGTAAGTTACGTGCTGCCACGGGTCTCCCTAGTAAGTTCCGTACATGCTTGACGGGATTTAGATCCAGAGACCTTGCAGACTAATCCATGTTTTCAATATCTTCACTCTCCAATAGCTCTTCGACAGTAACTGTGCGATGAGGTGGAGCGTTGTCGTCCATGAAGAGGAACTGAGAACCCATAGCCCTTGTGAAAAGACGCATGTAAGGTAGAAGAACCTCGTTACAATAGCAGGGTTAGGTGACGAACCTCCTTGGGAGATATGAAGGTCGGTCCGGCTACCAAGCATTATGTCTGCTCGAACGAGAACTCAGCGACCTCCAAAACACCTGTTGGTGTTATTGCGTGTTCCCCGCTCTGTCCAGATGTGTATGTGTCTAGAATCGCAACTCAGACTAAATCTGCTCTCATCTGTAAAGAGTACTCGTCCCCATTGATTGTCTCTCCAATTCCGGTGTTCCCGGCACCACAGAGAACGCCTTCTCCAATGGGCAGGCGTTAGAGGTACACACCGTACAGGGCGTCGTGCAAACAGACCATCACCGTGCAGTCTTCTGGCCACTGTAAAACGCGATATCGGTCGTCCAGTCGCCTGTGTCGTGTGTCTAGCGATTTCTCCTGCTGTTTGCCGCCTGTTTCTTCTGGCCTGTAAGGCAATATAACGGTCATCTGCGGGTGTTGTTCCTCGTGGACGTCTACTACTAAACCCTCGGATAGCTGTTCCTGTAGTTTGAAATTGTCTCCAAAGTCGTGAAACGATGCTGTGAGCAATTCCGAACTCTGCAGCCACACTTGTCACACTGCGGCCTTCCTCCAACTTCCCAATGATTCGACCTCGGGTAAAAGCATCCAGATGTCGTCTAACAGATTGATTATTCGCCATTTCTCGCTGAGGCAGCAACTCGGTGTGATTTTAACTGCTATACGGCGTGCAGTCTCTTTGCCAGAAATACTGATCTTACACCGACAACATGCTTTATACTACTCAGACACTCCCCCATTACGTCTACCTGCATATCTGCGCATGTGCTACCGTACATCACCTTAATTAATCTCCTGATTGGTCTTTCTGTCCGCTCTGCCTCTTCGTTCAGCTGATATGCTAATTTTTCGACTTCGTCTTTAATTTTTGCACACCAGTGTAGGTAAGCGGTGCTGAATCGTCTGTGAAAAACTGTTTCTTTTTTATTTGTTTAATTCCTTTTACGCATCTTTTTAGATTTATTATAGTGTTTGAGTAGAACATGTGGCAACGATTAGATAATTCTTCAGATGGTATAATTTTAGCGCATTCTGAGTTTTAAAATGAATGAGACATAATGACCTAGGGCCAGCGCCACAGTGTCGCTACGGTAAAGAAATATAATGAATTTTAAAGAACGCATTTATTCTACTGTAGTTCATACGCTATCAGCGAAATAGATTTAATTCAATTCGAAAGTTTAAATGAAATGCAGGAACAAAGTGCATATAATTTATTATTCCGTACAAGGAAGGTATGAAGGTATACACATCAGATTTTTTTCCAAGATATTCGAACACTGGAAATATGCTAGCTTCTTAAGATTATTTTTCTAATTACGCAATTAAAGTCCTCATATAACCTTAAAACTAGTTTACACTAGATCACACATAAATATTTTAATTTCTTTCTAATAAAAATTGTGATTAATGTTTCACTTTTTTGAGTATGCAAATGAAGTTTCCTCCAAAAACATATATTCCATTCTTTGCGGAACTGGATTTAATCGTGCAAATATTTGTCCCCATTAAGAATATTAAGTGCTTTTTCCGTAGCACAGAGTAGTGGAACAAAAGGTAAAGAAACAATTTATAATTTCCTTTTTCTGAATAGCATGATTTATCTATTCCCATTCGCATAAAGAAAAGAAACATTAACTGGGAATGTATTTGAAAAGGCAGTAGGCGTTTTAATTTAAATGTATTCGCAAACTTGTTTCAAAATCAAAGTGAAGATATTTCTTTGAACTTTGAAACTTTTCAATTAATAGCTGCCATGGTAAATAAAAATACGCTAAAATTACGCTTTGAATATTATTTTAATACACTAGGGAACATGAAATTTGCAGCACATATGAAGCAAGGAAATTTAAAATTCTTAACTTCTAGAACCTTTAAAATCAGAAGTAAAAAGGAAAAATATTTGGGAGGACAATTTGTACAGTAAGTAATATTTTAAAATTATAATTAATAGGTTTCAGTTCCAGCAATTATAAAGTTACAAAATGAAAGGTTTGGCAAATTTTAAAGTTTTAAAAGTGCTTTGTGAATTTATTTATTATCTGAACTCATAACCTGATAAATTAAATAGCTGGCAACTACAAAGCATAAATATAACGGACAAATGTAGATGCAAAAGAAATAAACGTATGAACATATGCACGGAAGAATTTGAAATAAATACAAGAAAGCATCAAATCTGCAAGTACGAAAAATAGTAATGACTACAGAAAAACAGGCAGATAACCGGAGAAAACTAGAATTTGATTTCTATACTTGCAACTTGGAAGCAAAAAAACTGGTAGAGCAGCAATTAAGAATTTGCCGAGCAAGAGATCAAACTCTAAGCAGAAGAAATTTCCCATTATACGAATCACTCGAAAGAGAGAAGTAGCTTAAAAAAAACTGCTAATATCTTTATCGAACTATTCAGAAATCAGAAAAGAAAAGTCATTTATAATCAAAACGGAAGAGAAACACGATGACCTGGAAAATAAAACAGGCAAATCGACAACCTTGTATTCGGCGTAGATTTTGTAAAATCCCTATAGATTTTGAGGGCAAAACAGGTCCCCCTTCATCAGGAGCAGCAAACTTTTGCAAAACGGTTTTGCAGGTTTTTTCATGTATAATGTAATCTAAAGATGTAAAGAGACGATGTTCTTCCGGAAAAATAAGAATAGAGTGAAAAGTCTATTTAACATTGATTAGCGCTATCTCGCTAAACTGGCAAGATATCATCAAGATGGCGAAGGAGTCACCAAACACCGAAATTCGCCAAACATCTGGCGACATTTTGTTCCGGTCCCTGTACGGGCATTCACCGTATCCGGCCTTCATATGTCCTCTAGTAATTTCGAGGAGTGCTAGGGATTTCTCCGCGGTCAGGGAAAAACTTAATAAGAGCGGTAAAAGCATCAATTTCTCAATTGATAGTTCAGAGCTGAATTCTGAATACTAAGATATCCGTCTTAGCTTTGCTCTTTAGATGCGCTTTTCACTGCGTTGAATTTAATGTTCTGAGTAGTTAAAATAAGTGCAAGTAGTTATAGTAAAGTATAAGTAATAATTTTACTCTGTGATAACGTGAAGAGTTATACGAGCATTGTTGTGGAAAGTTCCAGAACAGCGAAATGTTTCTTTTGGTAAAATAAATTTCATTAAACTATGATCGGTTCTGTATTCATTCGGTCTATAACGAACTCGTATGCACGCAAGAATATGTTACCAGAAATCATACCTAAATCGAAAAATATCACGGACAAAACGCATTAAATCGAAGGATTTCTTGATTGCTTAAAGTTTTTTGTTAGGACAGACACATTTTATTTGTCTTCAGTAAACTTTCAATAACCAAGCATTTTTTTTAAACTTGTGTCATTAAAGTATGGCATTTAGTGGAAATGAAGAAAGCGTAATCTTCACCCAAATTTTCTATTTCTGACAAAAGTAAAATATAATTTTACTTTTCATATATGGTCTATATATATTTGATAAAAACTTGTGCGTTGTTTTATCGAAATACTATTTTATGTACTTTATTTTAGCAGAAATTATTTTGACGAAATAAATACATTCGGCTATTTATATCGTCCAGAAAATATTAAAAAAAGAAACATTAGTCCAATATCGGTAACTCTTATATATTTAAACAATTTCACATGATATTTTCTAACCTTTCATAACATTTCTAAAAAAAAGCTAAGAAAAACCTATATATTCCTACCTTTTCATACTTCGTGCACCAGAACTTTTACTTTGAATACACACATTACATAAATACAATAAACAGCCTTGGATGTTATGACTACACTGTAATTTTTAAATTTCATATAAAGATTTTCCGAGTTTTTTAAATTAATTCAAATTAAAAAAAACAATTTAGACACAATGACTGATAGCTAAGTTAAATATCATAGCTGAACAAAATGCATGGCTTTAGCAACGTCTTCATGTAAAGGCAAAGTGCATGTATGGTGGCAAGATATAACCTGCTTGCCCTCCTCTATTATCACTCCGTTTAATTAGAAGATACGTTAAATGAAACAATCTGAAAACAACTTATAAAACAACAATTTGAAAACAACTTATCAAGTTATTTTATTTTCTCCCTCCTTTCCTCATGCCTTCGTGCTGTAATGGTAGTACAGCCGGTGCATAATCAAGTGGGCCAGTTTTGAGCCCCGGCGAGGCATTGCCCATTTTTCATGCTTCAAGAAACATAATGACTCTACAGTGGCTTTCGAACTAAAAGATGGGGACGATAGATAATTCGTCAACACCTGGATTTGGGGATTGGGTCCTCTAATCCCCAGTCGCCCTTTAAAAGGGGAAGTATATAAGGTATTTACTTCTTGCTTTCCGCATGCCTTTGTGGTGTAATGGTAGCACACTTGGCGCATATTCGAGAGGTCCGAGTCCCGGCGAAAACATTACACATTTTTCAAGTTTTCTGCTTCAAAATAACCTAATGACTCTATAAACTGAACCATTATTTATTATGCTCCATTTAAGAAACAATATTAGTTAACTAACTTACCAAAATAAAACTGAAAGAGGAACGTAAAGTTGAAAAGGACTGCATGAGCACTGTAAGTCCTGTATTCTTTAGTGGGTTATCTGTCCTTCTTCCTTCAGGCACTCGTTTCCCTCAGATACTGGCTGAAATAGTCCACTGTGGCTCGTCACTTCTCCAGTCGCTCGCTCACACTGCTCTCTCATCTGGTCTGAAAAAAATAGCTTAACACTTTCAAGCTGGCTGCTCGCACATTTTTTCTCCATTTAAACTTAGCATACGACAGATGACAGTGTATCGTAAAATAATAAAAAGAAGTAATTCGCCGCTTGGGGGATGCTATGCGAAATATAATCACAGAAATGTTAGTCGCCAAACACGAAGGCTATTTGTTGAAGAAAAAGGATGCCTTCGCGGAGAACCTTTTAAAAAAATTGTCTCAAAAGGCTTTTTAAAGGTTACACAGGAGAAAAAACGAAAAAGCTGTAATGCAGCTAACCCGTTTTCCAAGTTACGTACCCGATTCGAACTACAGAGATCTTACCACTTGGTGGATAGCATGCTTTCTCTGAATATTAGATAATAATCCGTAGAAAAATCTCGATGAAAGCGTTCCACTTCAGGTGAGCAGCCATCTCTTAATTTGATACATTTAACTAGACAAACGTATATACCACCCCTATTTATAATTCTTCGCAATATACATTTTCTCTGGGTTTTTGTTTATGAGTCAAAAACGAATAGATTATGGACTATCGACAATTGTATTGCATAATGTGATAAATTGCTGTTAGGATCGGTTTGGATGGATCTGTCTGTTTACCATATAAAAAATCATCAGTTAAAGAATATACTTTTGTGATTTTCAGAGAGCTGTTACATAAGTATTGTAGAAATAGTTCTGAAACATAACAGCAAACACTGCCTTATTGGGCAGCAAACTTAAAACTGGTAAACAAATGAAACTCTGCGTCGGGAAAAAAAAGAAGGCCAGTTCTATATCTCCCGTTCTACTCAGCCGATTGACGTAATTCAACTTCCTTTTTCATGTCTCGAAAGCGCGACTTAGGATATGTATTAGATTTATATATAGCATTGTTCTAATATAGGTATTTTGATGCAAAATCGAATTTTTCTGAAATGAGATGCCAGCGTTTTTCCATATTTCGAATCTATGACTCAAATTATGCCAAACTGCCAAATTTTATAAAAATCGCACAAGTAGTTTTTAAAATATTAGCTCTCAAAATTTTAGCTTCTTAATGTTAATTGAATTTGATATTTATTTAATCTCTTTTTTTATCAAACTTATTCTTCCTTTCACATTTCGAAATTTAGGTTTATTCCAAATAAAATTCGCCCATTTTTATGATTTATTTTTAAAATTTGCATTTTAAAATAATTTTTACCAGTTTTTTTGAAAAACATTTTGAATTATAAAAGTATTACCATCATATTAAAGTAGATGTATTTCTAAGCATACCTGCAAAAAATTAGAGTTTTTTATTCAAAATTTCCTAAGATATATGTGAATTTACATATTACCCGGTTTTGAAATTTTGTATTTATTATCAGCGATAATAAAGAAAATGTGGTTTACGCACTCTATTAAAATTTTTTGAAAATATGAACGATGACTTTTTTTCCGATCGTGGGAAATGAAGAAAAGGAAAAGAAAATAGGGTGCTATAAATTAAAAAGTTCGCCAAGAGAATTATTCTTGGCGCAAACTGAAAAAAATCCCGACGACAAATCTAGGCATAATTTGAGTAGTAGAACCGAAATATAGAAAAAATTAGTATGTTATTTCAGAAAAAGGCCGATTTTGTCTCAAAACACCTATGTTAGGACAATATATAAGTCTAATATATATCTTAAATCGCGCTTTAGAGACATGAAAAACGCAATTTGAATTTCAGTAATCGGCCGAATAGAACGGGAGATATAGAGCTGCCCCCCTTTTTTTGCGCAGTGTACATCCTTTCTGCTGGGTTCTTTCGATTCTAGATCGATCAAAATGAAATTAAATTTAATAATGGTTTTCATATAGAAGATGATAAATATCGCCGTTAATGGAATATAATATGCAATCGTATTGCATTATATAGTCTTGGATAGTCTTTAAATGATTTGTATATGATATCGATGACAGAGTAAAGGTCTTTATAGTTAGATATTTGATATAAAATTATAATGCCGGACATATGCTTAAAAACATTAATGCTCGAAAAACTACAGCTTCATGCTATTTTTTTCATTTAAAGGATGTAATGGACAGAGGTTACAAAATCACTTAGGGTATTTTACCAACTAAACATAAAACTGTAGTGAAAGAATAAAAAACAACAGCCTATTTCTAAAGACGTAAAATTAAAGTTTACGTGAGAACACTTAAAACGAATAAGCTTTGACATATTAATGCGTGCTAATTTGTCAGGTGCTTCAATGTCTAAGTATTCTGGTGTAATTAACACATCAGTCATTTCTCAAAGTGGTGTAAGTCCGAATTAGAGTCTGTAGAATGGTTTCAAGTAATTCAACTAATACCGTTAAAATGTCATAAATTAGTGTCTTTGCAATGAAAAATGTGCCGCAACGCGTCAATATTTCGAAACAATTTCTTTTTTAAAAATGGGATGGATTTTTTTTCCTGCCTATGTGTGACAATAAACTAAATAAATTTTGAAGGGATTCTTTAAACTGCTGGCCATTAAAATTGTTAAACCATAAAGGCGGCATGTAAGAAACGCCAAATTTGCGCCAAACATGTTGAAAACTCTTAGGCTTCCTTCCATTGCTTGCGCACAAAGCAAATATGAGTTACGCTATACAGCGAGTTTCTCACATAAAGATCTCACTTAATCGTAATTTGCTTGTGTAAGGATCACGTTGTGCCATATATAAGAAAGTCCACCTCCTACACCTTGGAATTCGACCACCGGCATCAGGAACATGACCTATCAGGACTGTGGTTTATCATACCACTACCGTATTGGTCGGAACCAATGACTCTCAGGAGAATATAGAACTGATGGGTCCAGAAGGATGATACTGAATACTATGCAGGATCTAAGCTACCCCGCCTGAGAGGACAAACATATTATCCTATCGGCCTTGTAAGATCGTACAGCCAGGTCATATAGCTTGAATGAGGAACCCGGCTCGTGTGCAGGACGGCAAGTAGCTTGCACGGACAGTGCGATGAAGTCTGCAACGCTACAGAATGCCAGCATGACGACCATTGTTAAGACTTTCCAAGATGTTCTAGCAGACGCGCACACCTACAGTGGTGCAATGAATAGCGACATTAAACAGAGGAGTGGCACAACGAAATATTTTCAGACAAGTCCCTGTTCTCCGTCCTGCATCAAGATGGACGTATCCATGTGTTGAAGCGCGTAGGAAAACGAAGATTGTCAGCCTGTATTCGTCATACACTTGACGTGTTGATATGGGATGCCTTTGGGTACACATCTTAGTCAACTCTCGTTAGCACAGCCGGTAATGTGGACAGCTGTCTTTACATTTCTGATATATTAAAGCCCGTCTTCGAGGATTGCGGTGTGCCATCTCTTAACAAGATAATGCACGACCGTATGCCACCCGTGCCGTTCTGATCTTCCTTGATACAGAAGGTGTTCGACTGTTGCCCTGACCAACATGTTCGTTAGGTCTCTCACCCGAGAACATTTGGTCATAGTTTCCAAGAGACAAGCATGCCATGCGTATGTGTCATCAAAGCTCAGTTCAACTTAATGCCCAGTCGGATTGCAGCTGTTGTTGGTACCAGTAGTGGCAGCTTTGTGTACTGAATTTGGACCTTGTGTACACCAACCTACCCATTTAACCATGTCGTCCTTCCATTATGCTATATTTGTATAATAAATAATTTCTCATTATTACACCACTGGGCACACCAGGCTTTCCTTCCTGGTGTGCCCAGTAGTGTAATAATGAGAAAATTTATTTGTGCTAATTTATTCGCATGAAGTGCATTAAGCAGAAATTGTAAAGGTATTGAATTTTAGGAAAAAAATGTTGCCAAATATGTAACAAGCTGAAAACCATAGAAATATTTCTACTCTCTCCTTTTATAATTTTCTAACTTTATTTAATAAAATAAAATTTTTACCGATTAAATATAATTAAGAAAAGAAACAAATAAAGTCATTTAAACCTGCGTCTTAATTAGAATTTTATAATTATGATCAATTTTTACACTTGATGCAAACTGCAGAAGTACTCGGTAATAACCCACTTCTTTCTAGGCCAGGCAAAATAAAGCCTGGAGCTGAATTATTTACATGCCTTTAAATTTTCATTGATTTAAATGATATGAATTCAAAGACTTAATTATAAGCTAATTATTATTTTAAAATATTTATATAAAAATATAATGTTTATGTTTCAGCTGAATAAAAATAAGTCATAAGTCTTGGTATGTGGAAATAAAAATATGTCTTTTTAGCTTTAGTAGTGTTTAAATAATAATAAATTTATTTGTTTCATTTTAGGACTTGAGTAAATAAAAAATAATTTCACGTGTCATCTTTATTCTACGATTACTTTACGTAAAGTTACCATGCTCTTAAATTTAATCACTTTGTAACTGTTTAAAAGGTTGAGCTATTTGAAAGCAATAAATATACTTCATAATTTAAAATATTTATTATACATTTTCATATTATAACGCTAATAAAATTTATATTATACCCATCTTATAGCTTTTATGAATATTTGCAACATTACTGTATTCAAAAGAAGATATTTTCTACTCTAATACCTGAGTAGAGAATCGTTTGGTTTTTTATTTTAGTTGAAATAGAAATAGGTTTTGTGATATAAATAAAATCAATTCAATGTTTTATTTTTCAGGTTAAAAATACTTTGTAATTATCCATTGAGATACTATACGTTAGATAGTTGCAGAGATAATTGTACTTTCAATTTTGATAGGATAATGGAATTAACAACCGCAATAACTTGTAACTAAATATCTAAATGCATTAATTTGTATTTTATTGCATGAAAATAAAAATACATTTGTAGAAGTATAATATCTTTATTAAAATAAATTATAATAAATGAAGAAATAAAATTCCCTTGGTATTTTGGAGAATCTGGCTAGGCTGTAATTCCATTATTCCAGACGGAAGCATAATGACTGAAAATAATTGAAAATAAATTAAATAGCATTTAAATAATTGAAAATAAAAATCTTTAAATGACTGAATAAGTTTAACAGATGAAGCAGAAAAATAAATCAGACGTTTTATCAATGGAGGAAAAGGTACCTTAATCACTTTTTATAAATTCTGAATAATATGTAACTTACAGAACGGAAGAAGGTCATATTTAAAATGTTTTTACTACGGTAGTCTTACTACTTATGCTATACTTATACTATTTATACTCTTATACTACGCTAATTTTGCTATGAAATAACTTTGAGAGAAAATTTTTTAAAAAATCTGAAAGGTTCTAGATTTTAGCGATCGCCCAAAAGGTTCTTTTTTTGCTCTCATTGAGCTCGCATTCTATCAGTCTACTGTTGCATCCTGCTAACCCACTTTTGTTTCTTTTGTTCTTTTTAGCTTTATTATTACGCGTCGTTTTCTTCGCGCTTACGCAACATACGATTCAACAGCAAAATTGCAAAAGTTTTAAATGCAGGCTTAACAACATATTTTTATAATTCCCGATGCAATATTAAGTGTTAACATACATTTTTTTTAAATCATTTCTAGTTGATCATATCAATGTTCAGTTTTCTTATTTTAATAGCTTTCGAAACTCTTTTTTGTTACGTTTTATATGTTAACTTTATTTATTAAACATCATATTCTTCGCACTTAGGCCATATAAAAATTCAGTTCAGCAGCAAAATCACTAAATATTTGAAAACAGTCTATCTTTAGAATTTCCGATATACAGTATAGCGGGCTGGAGATAAAAAATGCTTTTAAAGTTTTAGAAAATAATGAACGAAATTCAAAATTCTTGCTTCCACGTGACACGTTCGTATGAAGAAAATTGTTATTCAAAACTTGATGACTTTAGGTATCCTCTTTTTTTTCGCAGTGCCACGAACATACACTGGTGTGCAAAAATTAAGGACGAGACGGTTTTTTCAATATAACTTTGTACAAAAGCTTTCCAAATCAACACATTTAATACCGTAAGATCCCCAATACGTAAGGGCATGAGTAATGTAAGCAACACTTACTAAAAGAGAAATCAGAGGGATAAAAAGAAGCTTTATTGAAAAAGTAGCATGGAGCGCAATGCGACTGAAGGCCGAAACATCCCTGTGATGGGTGTCCAGCAAGAAACATCCGGTCTTTAATAGGGGATATGATCTCCCCTGACTGCTAGGCAGGTTTCACATCATTTGTGCATGCTGGATATGTGGTTGTTAATGAGCTGTTGAGACACTGCTGCTCGTTCCTCTTGTAGCACCAATCGCAGTTTCGGAATCGTTACTGGCGATAAGTTACGTGCTGCCACGGGTCTCCCTAGTAAGTTCCGTACATGCTTGACGGGATTTAGATCCAGAGACCTTGCCGACCAATCCATGTGTTCAATATCTTCACTCTCCAACAGCTCTTCGACAGTAACTGTGCGATGAGGTGGAGCGTTGTCGTCCATGAAGAGGAACTGAGGACCCATAGCCCTTGTGAAAAGACGCATGTAAGGAAGAAGAACCTCGTTACAATAGCAGTCCCAGGTGACGAACCTCCTTGGGAGATATGAAGGTCGGTCCGGCTACCAAGCATTATGTCTGCTCGAACGAGAACTCCGCGACCTCCAAAACAGTCCCTTTTGATGATGTTGAAGGGGATATTGCGTGTTCCCCGCTCTGTCCAGATGTGTATGTGTCTAGAATCGCAACTCAGACTAAATCTGCTCTCATCTGTAAAGAGTACTCGTCCCCATTCATTGTCTCTCCAATTCCGGTGTTCCCGGCACCACAGAGAACGCCTTCTCCGATGGGCAGGCGTTAGAGGTACACACCGTACAGGGCGTCGTGCAAACAGACCACCACCGTGCAGTCTTCTGGCCACGGTAAAACGCGATATCGGTCGTCCAGTCGCCTGTGTCGTGTGTCTAGCGATTTCTCCCGCTGTCTGCCGCCTATTTCTTCTGGCCTGTAAAGCAATATACCGGTCATCTGCGGGTGTGGTTCCTCGTGGACGACCACTACTAAACCCCCGGATAGCTGTTTCTGTAGTTTGAAATTGTCTTCAAAGTCGTGAAACGAGGCTGTGAGCAATTTCAAACTCTGCAGCCACACTTGTCACACTGCGGCCTTCCTCCAACTTCCCAATGATTCGACCTCGGGTAAAAGCATCCAGATGTCGTCTAACAGATTGATTATTCGCCATTTCTCGCTGAGGCAGCAACTTGGTGTAATTTTAACTGCTATACGGCGTGCAATCTCTTTGCCAGAAGTACTGATCTTACACCGACAACATGCTTTATACTACTCATTCACTCCCCCATTACGTCTACCTGCATATCTGCGCATGTGCTACCGTACATCACCTTACTTAATCTCCCGATTGGTCTTTCTGTCCGCTTTGCCTCTTCGTTCAGCTGATATGCTAATTTTTCGACTTTGTCCTTAATTTTTGCACACCAGTGTATATACACATTCTGAATTATTTAATTTCAGCTTCCAAGATGACTATAGAAGCTTCCAAGTCAGATGCTTCCAAGTCAGCTTCCAAGATGGCGCTGTAGAAGGAATAGGCTGTCTAGATCTGTGGTTTCAGAGCAGCGTGAGTTAAGTGCACATTTTCTGTGCGGTGTACCGCCAGAAAGTGCACGGCCCATTTTTCTTCGAACAAAAAACTGTGATCGGTGACTCATTTCTAGACATGTTTGAAACTTGGTTGTTACCACAGCTGAACACCAATTATGATGATTACCTTTTCCAACTAGACGGTGCTATGCTCCATTTTCACAGGAATATACACTGCGGAAAAAAAAGGGGGGAACAGTTTTATATCTCCCGTTCTAGAGGGTCGGTTGACGATGTTGAAATTGCGTTTTTCATATCTCAAAAGCGCGACTTAGGATATCTATTAGATTCATACATAGCATTGTTCTGGTATTTTGATACAAAATATGACTATTTCTGAAATGGTATGCCAATGTTTTTCACATTTCGATTCTACGACTCAGATTATGCCAAACTGCCAAATTTTGTAAAAATCGCACGAGTGTTTTTTAAAAAATTCACTCTCAAAATTTTAGCCCCTCAATGCTATTTGAGTTTGATATATAATTATTAATATCTCGTTTTTTCCTTGTTATTTCGGAACCAACATATTCAGTCTTTTTCTCCTCTTTTTCGGTAGTAAATCGATCTTTTTCTTTTGCAATCAGATGTGTATATTCAAGCCTGATCAACTGTAACTACGTATTTCCATTTTTAACCTGCCAAATAATTTTCATATAACAATCTTCACATAGTCTTACGCTAAGAAATATGTTTGGGCTTTAAGGCATGAATATCATTTTTTTTTTTTTTTTTTT
>KK112978.1:38928-50046 GCA_000611955.2 Stegodyphus mimosarum | reverse complement strand
TTTTTTGTTTTGGTTAGCTTTAAATCAGATTTTATAATTTTGTTCATAGTTCCTACGAAGATATTTTAAGATTCTGCAATAGCTCTTTGGTAGAAGGGGGGGCTGGATTTTCTTTAAAGCATGAGATGCGATTTTAGATTTAATAGGAGCTGTACATACCTTTGTTGGGTAGGCATTTTTTTGCCTTTTTCCCAGTCAGATGTAAACTTTGATGCTTCTTTCCCTTCATGTTAATTATGTCATTTTACGTGTAGAAATATTAAAACCACGCTTTTCACATCTTTTTTTAATAATTGAACAAGACGTTTTCTCTTCGGACAGGGCAAAAATATAACCTTCGATCCATTATTTATTTTTCAGCAACATTTTAAAGAAAAGAATAATTTTAATGCTGCAGACGATAATTATCCTTGTAGAAATTGGATGTCAGTCACGCTTATATTTTAAAATTAATATTTAAGTTTATGAAGAAAACCTAAATCGATACAAAAATACCCTCTGTATGTTCTGAGATCCTTTCAAAATCCCTTAAGGAACGATTTTGTGGATTAAAAGGGAAGAACTTTAGACACAGGGGTATTCAATTTCCTGAAAGCCCTCGTTAACAAAAAATATCGATTATGCACTGAAGAATTCCAGATACATTATGGAAGATAAGATTAACGATCTTCTGTAAGCATTTCTTTGTCACGACAAAGAAGGAATAAGTGCTTAATTAAAAGCAGCAAACCATATTTAGGAAGATGTTCCTCTCTAAATACGCATCCTTTTTGACAGTCAAGATATGAATACATATATCTTTGCCTTTTACTTTCGACAATTATTGTTTTATGGATCCGCTTAATATTAAAGAGATTACTCAATGAAGCATTCTTTCATTTCATTATGGTACTTTATTTTTTATTTTCAATTACTTCGAGCAAACTGCAGTTGTCAGCCCACTCAAGGACTTGAATTACGAAACATCGTACAAAAAATATAAAAATGTAATATCATTACCTGGGCATTCTCCCGAGTATATCATTATTTGGCGAAAGGGGTAATTAACACAGAAGAGCTATTAATTCCGTTTTGATATTTTGCGTTGTTTCGCTATAAACGGTGAATCACTTTTGAAATTGTTGCCACCAAATAATGCAGCCTTGTATTATATTTAAAGAAATTAAATAATGAAGAATCTGCGGGAATTTATGTATGTTTCTCGCACTGCGAGAAAACAACGGTATTTAAAGCCATCAAACTTTGAATAACATACGTCTCCACCGAATATGGGCATCTGGAAGACCAAATTCGGAATTTGTTTTATTATCTATTTCATATTTTGTAAAGCATTTGTGAGTTTGTGATTAAGAAACTCAACGATTTCAAAGCGAGCGATGGCAACACTGTACAAAAAACATTTTTATCTCCAACGCGCGAGACTGTGTATCGGAAATTCTAAAGAGATGCTCTTTTGAAATTATTTTGAGATATTGCTGTTGAATTGAATTTTATGGTTTACTTGCGAAGAATATGATATTTAATAAATAAAGGTAAAGGACAAAACATTAAAAGAACGCCCCTTTGGGGGTAATATAAAATCTGAAAGCTTTCAGACTTTTTTTTATTATTTTTTTTTAAGAGTTTAATTTACTAGCTACTAGGAAAAAACACATGAATTATGTCTCGTAAAATTCAACGCCATGAATGATATTTCGTAATATATCACAGCCTTAACACATTTGTATGGTTTTGAGCAGATGCTAAAAGAAAAGACACTATGTAAGATTTTCTTATTTACTTCGAATAGCATTATATATTCAAAGCCTTTTTTTTTGTTTTCCTTTGTTTTAGCCTGCTTCCTTTGAACTGATACTTGGCCCCTTTTTCTCCATACTCCATAATTGCATACTCCGTGATGTATTTTTCTGATACCACAAACAAATCATGGAATTTTGTTGAATAAAACTAATACTTACTATTGGCATCGCGTAAAATCGAGTTTATGACTTTTAAATAAATTAATACACATAGAAAACGTTGTATAGCAGAATAAGCTTGGAGGGAAGTATTATGGGAGAACAACGATATTTCCTAGACTCTAGCTACGTAAGAATTATAGTTCGATTGCCTCATCCGCGACCATGAGCGCAAACACGCATGCGCCATTCGGACTGAATTATTCTCAAAATAGAGTGGAAGGATGGGGACTTTCTTTCCCTCCAGCACATCTCTTTCCGGAGAAGGGAAGACTTTCCCATGACCTTTCACATCGCAGCAAGTAATAACGCCCCTTTTGGACGAGTCTATGTGTTTTGGCAGAATGCCAACCAGAGTTGCGTTTCAGACGGTCGAACTATACCGCACTACAGTCGGAATAATAACACCAATTAAAAAAACGTAAATGATTTTATGAAGAAATAACGTAATTCTTTACAGTACAATTGTTTCAGAGTTATTTGCTATTATGACTTACACTATTATGTCAGTTGCATAATGACTGCAAAATCTGTTGCCTCCAAAAGTGCCAAACCTCTATTTAAAACTATATTTTTCTTATACATGGTTTCCTTTGTTAGTCAAGTTTAGCAATGTACTGTTATGATTTGAGAGCTAAATGAATAAACGCTCTTATGTTGAGTGCACTGTCAGCATTTCACTATTTTGAAATGATTCTTAATCAAAGTTGTTGCTGCTGATGGCAACAAAGCAGACGAGAGTCTTCGTGGAAGATTTAAAGTGAGAAAATGGCTTGTATTCACTTTTCTCCATTCAGTTTGCTCGCTGAAAAGATAATTTATATCAAATTGCAAGTAGTCAGCAGTCGCATTCACTTCCTCTCTGAGCTATTTACAAATGCAAAGCAATAGGTTTTCATTTTAAATTCTATGTTTCAGATTCCGCGTATAAAAATACGTATTACTGCGCTTATTTTTGTAACTGGAATCTAATACATAGAATTCTTCTTTATATCTCTGAAAATTTAAAAATCATTTAAATCTTCAAGAAATTAAGGTTTTAAAAAAGTTTGTTTACAAGCATTTTTAGCCCAAATGGGCTAAAAATGGTCCAGAAGGGCTATCAATTTCAAAACAGCAGTTTTCGTTAAATCACTATAAACCACTGTATTATTTTTTTTTTAAGTTGTTGCCACCAAATATAATCGCTCTGCATTACATTTAAAGAAACTAAATAACGAAGAATCTGCATGAACGCATGCATGTTTCACGCATTGTGAAAACAACAGTACATAGAGAATCAAATTTTGAAAAACATAGTGCTCCACCCGGCCATGGACACCTGAATCCCGAATTTGAAATTTGTCTGTTTCATATTTTGTAAAACTTTAACGAATTTTTAATAAAAAAAATTCTACAATTTCAAAGCGAGCAGCGGCAACGCTGTAGGGGATGAAACATTTTTATCTGCAGCGCTCGAGACTGCCTATCTGAAATTCTAAAAATATGCTGTTTTTAAATATTTTTAGCCTTATGTGGAATTAGCTCAAATGCCCTAGAAACGTGTATGTGTCTGTATATGAAAAAATGGCCCGTTTGGGCGTAATGTAAAATCTGAAATCTTTCAGATTTTTTTAAATTTTTAATTCTAATTTTTATTTATTTTATTATTATTATTATTATTATTTATTGGTGTTACCTAACATATCGAGTCATGTTTGCTTTTGTGCTGCTGCAAGATCCTCACTTTTAGATTTTCAGTTTTATGGAACATACAAGCTGCTCCGAACTTTTCATATATTTTATTATCCATCTTTAAATGCTCTTGGATACGTGTTGATACATATAGAGTGTTTAGTGTAGTTCCTGATGTAAAGAAGCTTGAATTCTGACTTTCGGTTTTAAAATGCTTCTAGCTCCGGGAAAGATATAATGGAGATATTTCGGAGAGTACCCACAATGCACCGTTAAAAATGGTGCGGGCAAGGTTTGTTATGCTAAGGAGACAAGGTCGTTGAATGTCAAGGAGCTGTTGATTCTTTCTTTTTGTCATGGAGATAACCCAAATAGCAACTCCATAATTAACAGTTTTCTCTATAACGGTTTGGAGGAGAAGCTTCTGGATATTATCTTTGGTCACATGTTTGATTAATAGTTATAACAATACAGCATCTCCAAATTCCATCCGAATTTTAATAATGAAGATTCCGAAAAGGAACTTCGAGGACTTCCTATGCTTCTTTCACTACCAACAGGCTCTGGAGAGGACATTTTGACTTTTGCTGTCACTACACAAAGATTTGCAATTACAGATGCCCTTGGTTTACCCGATATTCGAATTCATCAAGATAGAAGCTATCTCAAAACACATTAAGAACACTTAACTTTGCACTACACTAAATTCACTGTTCTTTTATATTTCATTACGTATTGAGTTTTCCTGTCCTGAGCTGCAATGAAATTCAAGAAATGCAATTCTTTGAAATTATCAATGAAAAATCTAGTTGATTAAAAAGAATATCTTTTTCGGTGAACTATATGAAATGTTTTTTATCATTTGACGATGAAAAAAAGATGTTTTATTTTATGTCACTATTTAAAGACTTCTTATCTATAATCAAATATAACGATGGCATACTGAATTAAAAATTAATGATGTTATTACATATACAATTTATTTTACCTGATCGCTTGATATGGTTTAAGATATGGAGGAAGATGCTTATTACAGAAGGAATAAAGTTTGCCTGATTGAAAAAGGCCATTTCCCATTCGTTCTGAAGGATTATTTATGTGATCACTGGTAATTTTAAGGGACAGATGCATACATTGTTTCATCTGATGGGTATAACAGCCTGTGAATTAAGCTACCCAAATTTATCAGCTTCTTCTATCAGTTGCAAAATTTCTGAATGATCTACGCTATTTGTTTTGGCTAAAAGTATGTTGCTTTGCGCTATTAAAATGAAACGTAAATATTCCAAGAAAATAAACCCTTTAATATTTCGGATGAATAAACCAATGATGTGCGACACTTTCATTCTAATGTTCTAATAACAGAGATAAAGGTTGGCATATAAAGACATCGCCCTAAGAGATTTCAGATAGAAAAACACAAAAAGAAAGCTTTCAACTAAAAATTTAATTCTCGCAGTAGCTCTGCAAGAGAAAGAAATGTGATCTATAAGACGCAAAGACAGATCCCCTTATCAGAGGTGCTCGAAGAAAAATAAAATCCAGGAATAAAATTGAAATCCAATCCGTCGTCTTCTTTTCTCTCCAGCAGAAAAAGCGATTGAACACGTTTCTGTTATTTTTGGATGGCTGCCAAAATGATGTAATTGTGAGATAAGTTTACATTGCTCATCATCGACGTTTTAGAAGTTGTTAAAGATTTCTATAGCAATTCATTCCAATGTTAAAGGTACTGTATCATTTCATTCCAACGCTAAAGGTACTATAGTAAAAATTTTTGAAGACGTAAACATTCAGTAAAAATTGAGTTAGGTTCATGTGGAAGAGTATATCTTCTCTGCCGAAAATTTGCTAAAAATTTCTGAAAAATAAATACTGATGTGTTGATTCTTTCAGTAAGTATAACATATTGTTCAAAGCTGAGACAGAAAAATATAGTATTAAAAGTAGAGAAAAGACGAATCCTAAATTCCTTTCTTGAATTCGAATCCCAAGAGTTCCTCAAATCTTTTGAAGTTCGGATCTCCTAGATTAATGAGAGAAAATTATTCCTTCATATTAAAATTTCAAAGGTTAAACGAACTTGGCTTAAGGAAAAGCAAATTTGAATATAAACTTTTTAAAAATGCACCTCCATATATTACAGAGATTTGCATTAAATTATGCCTATAAAGTACCTAATTAAAACTCTTCAATCAGGAAGTTAATTTTCAGTATATAATTTAGTAAAAATATTTGAGTAACATTTGAAACTTATACAGTTTTAAGAAAGTTTTAAAATTAAAGCAAATATAGAAGAGAAAGGATTATTTTAAGAATTAAAGTAATTAATACTCTTCGTGGAGCACTAAATTCTCTTCAGAAAATTAAGAACGTGGAACTTAAGAGTTGCTGTGAGGTCATATTAATTATCCAAGCCTACCAAAATTACAAATTTGCATTCTTTTTTTATCGAAAGTTTCTAATGAACTCAGCAAAATTATTTTTTTTGAAGTTTTTAACGTATTTTCGGGTTAAGATTCGACATATTTTAATGAAGAAAAGCGGGAGACGTTCCCAAAGATACAATTCAGTAGTCTCATCTCTGTTATGGTCTGTTACTTTATGGTCCGTTATGTTTTCAAGACTTTTACCAGCTTCCCTTCTCTATGCTATCTTGATCGTGTCGTCATCAACGTGCAACATTTATTTTCTTTAAGTCAACTGAGACTGTAGTTCAGATCAGCTTTCATTAGCAGGCTTTACGTGAAGCGCAAAACGAAAATGACGTATGGGAAAAATTAAGCACTCGACCTTTTTTCCGCAGTTATTGTTCCCAAGTTTACGAGTCAAATGAGGAGGTGGGAAATAACCTTAAATTTCCTTTTTTAAGGTAACAGACTATAGTAGTTGACGAAGGATCTTCATTTTTCGAAACATAAGAATCTACGATAAATGTGAAAAAAATTAAAAGTGTAACCAATCGTCTGCCAATAAACACCAACACTGTTTATTCCTAAATAACGCTCTTCTCAGATTAGCAATGACGAGACTTTAAAATTCTGAAGGTGTGCTTACATTTTTTTATGTTGGCGCAATGTGAAGTTTTTGTGTTAACTTAAATATTTATTTATTGCACCATAGTTGCTTAATCCTCTCTGAGTTAACTGACAAATGTAGCGAGATAACTGAGGAACGAGAGGTCGAGAATTCTAGGCCGGATAGTTGTTTCAGACTACACAAAATTTTATCTCATTGATTAATATTGAAATCTGAAGCTTTCATCACTTTAAAAGACGCTAAGTGTTAAATATCTGCTTTTTGATATGGAACATATGTTCAGGAATTAAAACGATCCACAGAAGCAAACAACACAGATAAGACTAAGCAAATGACTAAATAGAGAAAAACTTCAAAATTAAGTAAGTTAAAAATTCGATCAAATTCGTAAATTTACTTAAAATATTAAATAACATTTCTTCTGATAGAAGGTATGTGCAAATAATCGAACAAAGGATCATGTTGTGGGGTTCCACCCTTTTATTTCACAGTTCAGTGTGAGGAATTTGTACACTGATAAGCGAATAATCGCTTGAGTGTGTGAACGAAGACGTAAGACTCAAGAAGAGTTAATTGCCTTTTATTTCTCAAAATAAGGATAAACACAGTCGGCTCCTATCTCAGAGCGTACAATGAAGGCTCCACTTGGGCTTGAACTGAAATTAATAAGAATTAAAGCTTAACTAATGCTTAACTGAAAAGATATAGCCGAAGCTATCAGGATTCTAAGTAGTTGACCCTTAAAATTTCAATTAAATAGGCAAAGCTATCATGCGCCTGAAGTACGGCCGAACGTAGTAATAGCTTAGAGAGAAATGTAGTCCAAAGGCAAACGCGCAATAGTCAAAAACTTGGCTCTCTAACGAATATACATGAACTTAAATATTACTCGTACTCATTTTCACTAAACTCGTTTCTGAAAATACATTCTGGTAGGAAACTGTAAGCTGAAATTAGGAGAGACAAGAAAGTGTGACAAACTTAAAGTAACTGTTGTAAACTTAGGATAAACCTTACAAAGCTTTTCTGCACCTTCAGTGTCCTTTTTGCCGAGTGGGAACAAACGAAACGTTTAGTTTGAGGCATCAAAAAATCTGGCTTCTTGTCCGCTAGTCGAATTGCTTGGTTTTGGGAATTTAAATTGTAAATTTGTTTTTAATTGTTTGAACTGTATTTGGTGTTTTATGTTTTTCTATATCTTTCAATTTTTATTAGTGAAAATATTTTGAATTTTTATGTATTTTTACCTAGTTGCGAAGAGAAAACTGAATTATTTGATTGAGAAATATATTACAATGGAATAGACACACGCCAATGTGACAATCAAATTCGCTAACACAACCTTGTATTTGGCGTACATTCACAAAAAACACTCAAAAACTTACTTACTTTACTTTTGTTCTCCTGATGAGGATGGACCTGTAGCTGCCCTCGAAATCGATTGAGTGTTTTTAGTGAATGTACGCCAAATACAAGGTTGTGTTAGCGAATTTGATTGAGAAATATATCTCTAATGAAATTCGAGGAAATAAAATTTAAATGAAATGCGGGAGAAAATGCGTACAGTTTAATATTCCGTACAAGGAAGTCATGTGGTGTACACGTCAGATGTTTTAAATGAGATTTAAAGAAGTTTTAAAGAATTAAATTAAATACTGCGTTACAAGCATGTGCGATGTCGCCCAGACGGAAAAGAGATTAGTGACACTGACTGCCGTAACAAAGTACCCAGGCTCGAATCCCGGATAAGACATAGATGTCCCTACTTCTGCAGGAGGCAACGGTGGCCATCTATTAAGTGCCTCCATAATAAAGAGACCAACCTATAAAAGCTAGAGCCCGCCATTGGGGGAAAATGCTATTATTCTTAAATTTCATGTTTAAAAACTTCCTCAAATATTTCGTTTTCAGGGAGGTTACCTCCTTACTTTCAGTCATAGAATAGACACATGTTTATTTTCTTAATTTCTGAAGCGTCTTTGACTTAAGCAGTGCTACCACATCTTCATTAAAACTTTAAAGGAAAATATTTTTTAGAATTAAAATTAGAGTTTCTACACAAAAACAAGCAATTAGGCCAGCAAGCAGGAAGGCAGATTTTTCAGTGCACAAAGTTGAAGGTTTACTTTTAGTCCCCCTCGGCAAAAAGACACTTAAGTTGATGCACACAGTGCCTTAATTCATTGTTCTACTAAGGCCTAAAAGAGCCTCTAAAGAGTTTGAAAAGTAAACAAATAGCGGCTTCGTTTGGCTCCGCGAGACATAAACAACTCTTAAATTGTTAGTACTTCTACAACTATTGCATGCAGACTATCTAAAGGTATAAAAACCTTAACTGGAACATAAATACAACTTAATTCCATCACTTTAAATCAAAAGATTGACAATTTATGGACATAGAAGAATAAAAAACTGAACCATGTAACAGAGTGGGTATACACATATAAATATGTTAGATTTAACAAAATACGATGGCTGCTTTAAGAATAATTTGCGACCTCAAAATTAAATATTCTAAATTTGGTGCTCTCTCCCTAAATTCATCTGTTGTCCCACATTCGAGATCTTTCTCTATTACATAACGCTTAATGCAGATACCTCTTGCACAATGAAATAATTTAAACCAAAACTTTAACTCGAATTGAAACTATTGACTGCCTCCCTTCTTCCTCTGAATTGCTACGATCACTTTCGCCTAAGCTTTCTTTTTGGCCAGACTATTTGCTGCTACGCTTAATCATTTAAATTGACGTCATACCTTAAAACCCGTTTACATAGAAATTATTGCTTTCAACTATGATTAAAAAATATCTTGCCTGCAAAAGGATTATTTGATATGCGTAAAAAATAATGATTGTGATTCTTTAAGCTTTGTTGTGTTGGATGCGTCATCACGCATTTCCACACAGCCCTATGTACAGCCCCTACTGTCTTCTCGTCATGACAAATATCGAAAGATGCTAAAAAGTACCGGATTCCTTCATCCTAAGATTTAAAACATCACACACACATACATTTGTAAAACAATTTCTCCGTGCCTATTTTCCTTTTACTATTTTAAAAATTTTTTTCTAAAATTCTTTTAAATTAAATTTTTTTAAATATTATTTAAAAATAGCGAATTTGTAAAATAGAATTTATTTAGACTTCAAATTGTAATTCTGAAGTCTAAATAAATTTCAATTACAAATTCGTAATTTTTACTTTATTGGCTTTCTTAATTTTAATTTGAAATATAGAAATTTTAATAGAAGTGTTCCCCTTTATTTGTAATTATATATATATATACTTTTGATGCGGCCGATTGCAACCAAATAGGGAGGTGCACAACTGCATGTTATAGCAGTGCCATATTCAAAATTTCAACATTCTGAGGCTACTCTTTTCTGAGTTATACGAGATGCATACATACTGTTTTGGGAAAAATAGTCCTTAAGTCTGTCAATCGGTATAGATATCACGCAAAAAAGTGCTTAAATTGGATTCAAGAACGGGCAAAATGGATATTTTCTATGAAATAAGATACTCGAAACGTTTTGGCGATAGCAATACTTCCTACAAGAAAGTAAAAATTTAGGAAAAAAAACAAAAAAAAAAAAACCTGAAATTTTTCTTTGTGCATCCTGGTTTTAACGCCTTGCGAGTTAAAGTTCAAGCTCATAAGGCTAAACATATTTAAAATGAAGCAATTCTCTATTTGTCTAAAGGATTTTTTCCAACAATATGTTAAGAAAAAACGAGATCAGTAAGTTTTAAGAATTCACGCATAATTGGTCTTAGTAAACCTGATTCGAAATCTTTTAGCCAATGGAATTTATTATAAACAATGACACTTTCTTGGAAATAAAATTATCAGAATTGGTGAAATATTTACCTTGCTTGATTGCTAGAGTAGCGGTTAATTCATGGGTACCTGGGTTATAAGATCCTACCCAAATCGAACATGTTTATACTCCCGAATAGTTGCAAAATTAACTTAAATGGTATCTAATTAGTGGAAAACTTAACTTGCTGCGAGATTTGCCCCCCGACATTTCCAAGCATTACTAAAACCTTTATCATACCCATAAACTCTAAATACGACAAGTAAATTTTCACAGAAACGAGTTTTCCCAAAATTAGTTTGAACAGCAAGTATTTATCCGCAATGACGATGGTAAAAATTTCCGTTTTATTCTGGCTTTCGGAGAGGTTATTTAATCGGAAGGAAAGAAGGATTATCGAATCTAACTAGGGACTTTCTGGATGCTTTCCATAAACTTTCTCGTTATCTATTCTGGTTTTATTCGCAAGTGAAAACAGATAAATAAAATGTAATTTCTGGGATAAAAATGACTTTTAATAAGGCATAGGGAATCTTCCCACCGAAAGCAATATTGCACATCTGTGCGTCATAAGATCAACGAGACTGATGGAACTGGAGTATTCTTTACTGTCTTGCAGAAGA
>KK112978.1:0-38918 GCA_000611955.2 Stegodyphus mimosarum | reverse complement strand
CAGTTGCACTTAAATTTCTGGTGGTGAAGGGTGAAAGTATTTTTTCTCCTAAAATGTCTCAAGCATTTCCGATTGAGTTCATAGTTCATGGTGTCAAGTCGATTCAAAACTTCCTTTGTCATTAATTGAAGTCTTCCATTAATTGAACATGGTGTGCCAGCCTTATCATTCATGAGAATGAATTGTTGCCAGACTATTGCAACATAACAAAGCACAAAAGATCCATGGATTTCTTCCCTATATCGCGGAGCTGTCAAGTGCTCCATTTCCGATGTTTTACAAGTTGGTTCAACCATTAATATAGATACAGGTTAAAATTTTGCACTTTGGCAGCTGAGGAAGTTGGTTCTGCATTGAATGTTCTACACCGATGGTTAAACCATCGAAACTGGTCCTGCAAAATTTTCAAATTTAACAGTTACTCTTGCTGTTGAACTTCTCCAATAATCATTAATATAGATATCGGCTAGAAAAAGTTTTTTTACCATCGCGAATCGGAGACTTTTTTTTTACAAATGCAGGGTTACCTGAGCTACTAGCTCTCAGAAGGTGCTGCTGCGAAAGAATGGTATTCATATCTTTGTTTCTTCTAGTCATTGTTCTTAAATATCGGTCTTCATTGTATGTTGTTGTCCGCCTACAGCATGCTCCTGACCTCCGCTTAACATTATGACGCATCTAGAAACCAATTTCATAACCTGAAAATAACACTTCAAATGCTTCGCTACAATGGATTAATTTTGACCAATTTTTAAACGACCGAAAACGCACAATTACAGTGTAAGTCACGTTGTTGTGACATCGTATTTACTTCTACGAAGTTTTCAATGAATGTCAAATGTTTTTCTCCTTCTACATAAAGTATGTTGCAGGTCCCTTTTCATTGCTTACCGAAAACTCTTAATTTTGAAAGCTACATAAAATTTTGTATATTTTGAAGTTTGTAAACATCATAAGTTCTTTAATTAATCGCTCTTCGTTTATTTTTGTTAAAGTCCAGTCAATTATGTGATTGATTTAATTCATATAATACCCTGTTTCATAATGTAATACTTATATATTCCCCTATTAAGTCTGTGATAAATTAACAAATCAGACGAAGTATAATTTCAGTGAGGTTTTGATAGCTATATCTTAAATATCCAGTAGCATAACCTCAGCAGAAAATATCCTCACTTACAGTTAATTCCCTGGCTGAAAGGTTGAACGTAACGTTTCTCTAACTTAGCCAGTAATACCGGGTTTGATTCCTATCTGGCTATTTAAATGTTTAATGATAATACCAGAATTCCTAATCATGGTATTAGAATCATTCTTTCACTTTATTTTGTTGTGTGATAAAGACTACTACTTTGTTTCATGACAGCATCATCTAAGTCAGAGATTGCGATATATTTCGTCAACTACATTTTTAGATTAAGTATGAGTTCTTACTGTATATTTTAAACGGATGATGCATATGAATGGTATATATATATATGTATATAAGCAGATGAACATATTTGTTAGATAGACGAAATTTTATAAGAAACAATTAATGAGTTATTATTGTGCAAAAGTTATTCCAAAAGACGTTCAAAAACAATCAAAATAATTGAAAGTTTAAATACAAAACAGTCTCTTTAAGCTCATATAATGTCCGATATGATGATAAAAAGTTAAAATCGAAACAAATCGAAATGCAAAATCATTGTAAAAAAATTTAAAATCCTAGTAAAAAAAGGACCTGTGTGAGAAACATATACATTTGATCACTTCTAAAACATGTTTTCTCTGCGGAAAAAATGTGATAAAAAATGGAGCCAAAATGATCAAATTATCAGCTGAACTGACAAATATATGGGAACCAAAACAAATTTCAATTTTTATCTTTAACGAAAATCTCCAGTATCTGAAATAAAATTTGATTTTTATTTTATCTTCGTCACATATGATAGAATAAATGAAAAATTTATTCTGTCATTTACTCCTTTAAATTTTTTAATATTTTCGATTTTTATATTATTAGATTGGGTTAAGTTTTGCTTATTTTTCGCAATTTCTGTAACACTAACCCGTAATTCACATTTAGTAAAACCACTTCTTTATAATTATTTATAAGCTTAACATCTTAGATGTCGAAGCTAGTAATGCGTTTGAATTCGACATTTTTATGGTTTTTCCTCTTAAGAAAATTTTCATAATAATATATTTATATAAATCAAATAACAACTGAAACAACTGAAACAAACTGAACAAATAACAACTCTGTATTCTCTTTAATAAATAGCTAAAAAATATCAGTAAATTTAAATTGAAACAAAAAGTCGTACAATAATCAAATAGAACACAATATTAAAATTTATTTGCTAATAAAACTAATCATTCATCTTTCTTATTTACATATAATTCTCTCAGATAAATAAATAAAATCTTACTATTTTCACATAAAAATACTTAGAAATGTAGAAAACTCATAAATTAATTATTTAGCATTAGACAGGCAAGCACATACTGAAATATATTGTTGCGTTCTACGGGTTCTGGATTTGGAGTGCTGATTGCAACACTTAAGGAAGAATCAAAACACAATTTATTCGTCAGTATTATACAGGAGAAAACCAAAGACACGCTACAGTAGTCGAAAAACTACGACTAACAGGCTGAAACAATCAGCAGCACAGCTTTCAGGCTATCAGGCTATAGCGGTGAAGACAGCTTCAGGGCAAAGCACTAAAGTACCACCCCCGACTCGGTAGATAGCTTTCGAGCTAATTTCGGAACTCAACATAATCAAGATATTCTTCTACTCTGTGAATAGGCAGGGTATATATAGCTCTTAATCTACCTTCGAGAACATTCTCGAAAGAACTGGTAAGCACTTGTTGTAGAGTGTTCTTGCTCTGTCTATGGCATATCTCCATTTTTGTGGCCAAATGGGCGATTTTGCCCCAAATCTGGTAACTCTGCCTTTCCTTGCCACTTTCTGGCTACCATAAATCCGCTCTGCGGGAAGCTATCTTACCGCAGCTGGGCATTTCGTAACAATATGTACAACATACGAAGCGTATTTAAAATATAAAGATCATACTATGGGATTCTCATCACCTCATGGAGAAAAAAAAAACTTCTTTCAGTATTCTGAAGGCAAAAGCATCGGCAAGCTATATTGTTATTAATAATATTTTATCTGCCTGAAATACTTTCTTTCAGTACAACTATATGTCTTGTTAAACTATGTATCTAACTGCTACATACCTTGTTACTCTGCAGAATTCACCCCCTAAACTGTCCAGCTTCAGATTTGTAGACCAAATTCTAACGAAAATATAGAAGGAAAGAACAGCTAAGGTATGAAGAACTCGCAAGAACAATAAGAGCTGAAAAAGCTGCATCACATAAGTCCACTAAAATCAAGAAATACATTTTTCCTTTACTTTTTTACTTCCAATAAAATTTCAATTTAAGTAATAAGGGGTGTATAAATATATTTATTAAATGCAATACATCTTAAATTTATGTCGGATCTTCACGGAAAATCAAACTTCTTTCTTATTTTTGCAGCAAAACGTTTAAGTAAATGCAACTGACTGCATGCTATTAAAATTGGGATGGAAAAAGGGTGAGAGGTTTATTGTCAAGAGTGAATTCTCGGAAATATTTAAAATAGCCATCATTTATGCCATCCTTTTTTTTGAAAGAAAAAGTGCGAAGGTGTCATCAACATAACAGATACAAAACAGAGAAAAGCTTTCTTTCATATATATCATGGATATTTATTTAATTTAACTAGCAGTTAATTTTAATTTCGTTTAAAACAACTTTACTTTCAGTCTCATTTTCACCTATGCTGTCTTGCCAGAATATTAATAAGCTAGCGCGTGTGTATTCAAATGATGTAGAAAGAAGTGTTATGCCTGCTTGAAGGCCACATTGCTATTGTGAATTACTAGCAATTAGATTCTAAGCGTTGAGTACTTCTAGCCATTAGGCCTGTTTCCAGCGATTTCTACGAGTCAGAGCCTTCTTGCACGTTAAATTATGCTGTGAGCTGTTAGGCTAAGTTTAATAAATTTTATTTGAACTTCGTTGTTATCTGTTTCGAGTTAAGCCGGAAGTGTTGGTTTTGTGTACGCCTAACTGGGGCCGTCTGTGAAATTATACTGAGTAAATAAAGTTTCTTTACACCCTTCTTCTCAATTCTTGTCCCCAACAAGACCTGAGGATAATTCCTCACACAGGTTTTAAGTCTGGTAGTTTAAGCTACCTAAGAATATGAGACTCTATAATACAAATGTGTATATAATTTGATCTTAAGAGAACGCTTCCAAATAGCAACAAGAATTTAAGGGAGGAAATTCCAGTAGCTAATCCTTTAATTTAATGATAATAAATGAGCAAAGTGAGTGATATTTAGGAAAATTAGAGAACGTTAATTTTTTAGCTACATCGATGACTGAAGCCCAATTGAAAGATGAAGAAAAGTGGAACAGAACTATGATGTAAAATCTCCTGCTGTTATAATTTAAAATTTTTTGTATTTGAATGTAAACGGGGCTCAGATCTTGTTTGGAAATGGAATTCACGAAATTTAATTTCAAGACAATTCAGTGTTTCCCCCCCCTTACCTGGAATGCTAGTGAAATGCGATTTAACATTAAAATAAAGCGATAAATGGGATTCTGGGAAAATCTCTTATACTTTTCACCCATTACGATACGTGAACGTACCGAAGTGAACTAAGACGAAAATTAACGGCAGAAGCGATAGCGTCGAGAACAAACGGAAGCCATGTTGATCGCATGAGCTCAATATTGCAATTATCCTTCTTTGGATAGTTTGTAATTAAAATTATTTTGATAATTTATAATTAATCTTCTTTTAATAATTTGTAATTTATCTCCTTTTGATAAAAAAACTGTTGTAAATAATAATACTAGGTTAAACTTCCTTGAGTAGTACTAGGTTAAATTTCCATGTTTTACAAAGCATTAAATATAGTGCTGTGCGATACTGAAAGTCTGATAAATACACAGTCTTTAACCTACATGCTTGAAGAGGATAATGATATAATTGTTCTGTTTTCTTCGATGTTCTTGCAAGAGAACGAAGACAAAAGCTTACCGGATACCGATAATGTTGATAGCTTCTACATGCATAATAATTGCATGGTTCTGTACTTGCAGAGATAAGCAGATATCTGCAAAATGATTTCTTTTAGATTATCTTCAATTTTTTAAACAAGCTAAGCTTACTAAAACATTTCCAAATCGTTTTGGATAACCTGGAGCGTCTACAGAGGTCAAAAAGACCAACTGTTGAAACTGCGCCTGAAAAAAAGGGTACTGTTAAAAATGTAAAGTTACAATCAAAATGCAACATCGTCACACAACCTATGCAACATGTTTACCTATTACATTGAAGATGAGCCAGAAAGTCCAGTTTTGAGAAAAGAATATCATAATGATTACGGTTTAAATCTGGCGATTCCAACATTCCTACTCACACACATGTCAACAGCAGAAATGTGTCAACAGTACACATGTCAACAGCAGAAATTCTCCGTACCCAGCGATTCGCCCTCAAGTCTGGCGGCTATCGCAGGTCAAAATAGCCGGAGGTCCCTTGGAATACCGAATTCAAAAACAGCTTCTGGCAATGCCTATCTCACAAAGACCCACTTTAAAATGGGTTCCCACTCATACAGAGATTGAGGGCAATGAAACCTCTGACGTGTCGGCCAAGAAGCAGCCATTTGCCCGGATTTACTAGAACGACCAACTAAACTTCCTTAGTCTCACATTAAACGAACAACTTTGACAAGTTTCCTACAAAATTGGCAAAGTAGATGGACAGCTGTGTTAGCCTAACACAATTCTTGACAGGTTATGGACAATTCCAAGCATACCCCAACAGATTTAGACTTAAGGATACTCCTTTGTGTGAATGCGGAGAGGAAGGTGACACAAACTACTATTACTTTCATTGTATACATACAAGAACCTGGCACTTGAAGAAACCATCAGACTGTGCCTGGGCAATGTGGATGTCTAGCACAGTTAAAAACAGAGTAGCCCTTGGTGAAATAGAGAGAACCTCAAGACACTGTGTAAGCAGAAACAACCGTGAATAATATTATGTTTGAAATACTCGAAATTTGAAGAAGATAATTAGAATAACTCTTGGTGCCTGCAGTTATCAAACTACAGAAACTGTTATTAGTATGTAATATTAAACTTTGTCACATTGGAATTTTGCCCGCAAGGATGGTATATAATTCCGTTTGGTTCATGTCCGAGGTCGGAAGCCATTATAGCGGTGCACTCACTCACTCACTCACTAGATGGCCACTCAGGATCTTCCTCAGTTAGTCAGAGTGGAAGACTATGAAATCCGTTCACAGACTGCAGTTGTGATATGCGTCGCAATAGACCGGGTTAGTCCAGAACTCAAGGTGGGAGGATGTCGCTAACAGGGGAGTATCTGATCATTACGAGATATGAATCAACTGGAGAGACTTCAATGCATTACGAGATGGTAATCAGCTGGAGCGAATTAAGAAGAAATTAAACGAGATAGACAACAGAGACACGAGCGAACGGAAACAAAGCTCAGCAAATGAGCGCATACTACACCACGAAGGCATACGAAGAGAGTGGGAGAAATACCTTATATATTCCCATTTTAAAGGGGAACGGGGTTCAAGAGACCCACTCGGCAAATCCTGGTGGTGAAGAATCATCATCCACCATCTTTTCAGTTCGGGCGCCAGTGTAGAGACATTAGGTATTTTTTAAGGCAGGAGACATGAAAATAAGCAACACTTTCTCCGGGACTCGAACCACGGACCTCTGGAATACGCGCCCAGCGTGCTGACCACTACACCACAAAGACATGCGAAGAAGGTGGGAGAAATACCTTATAAACTTTCGATTTGAAATTGTTGTAAATAATAATCAAGTATTTTTTGTACACTCAAAGAGAGCATTGTGGATTTAATGACCCTCTGTCTTTGGACTAATCAATTAAAAGCGCTTCTCCAGGACGTGAACATCTTAAAGAAGAAAAAAAATAGTGCACGAGACTTACTTTTTGCTGTTAATTCGTTAATTCGGACCTACTCTGAAGCATATAATAACAACTGAATTTTGGAAAGAATTGTATTGAGCTCAGAAAATTCAAATGAGTTTCTTTAGAAGGTAGGTACTTTTGGAAAATAATGAAGAAAATCTGGGGACTAAAGACTTGGTTAATGAACATGAAGCTCTTAATTTACAAACAATGAAACGAAACGGAATGCCAGTCGTATGAGAATTTTCGAAAAGGCATGCTGTTTAGAACATTTAGAAATAAGTGGAATCACCATCTGTTTAATGAAGTGGAAGTCAACATCATTCTACTTCAACCGAACTTCTAACATACAATCATACATCTTCACAGTAAGACAGTACAAGGCGTTCCCGAAAATTCAGTTTTTAAATAAATTAACTGCTAATTATTACTTCTCTATGCAATTTGAAATCAGCATTGAAATGTCAATCGAAATATCCAAGAAACCGCCTGTGTTCAATAATGAATTGTTAAAATAAACAGCACGTGAGATTCCTCTTACTTTATTTATTTAATTAGCTAATATATTAAAGAAAAGCCATTAATATATTTTAAATTTCTTTTAATGCCTTTCCTTGATTGAAAATTAACTGGTAAAACCGAAACTTTCTTCATTATTTTCTTTATTAATTTTCTTTATTATTATATTTATTAACACCGATTTAACTACTTGTAAAATTAAAACTTTCTTTTCAAACTACTTAAATCATAAAATTACTTAAAAAAAGTGTAATTCTTTCTAAATTTAATTGCAGTGCCTCAAATGCGTTACTTAAAACGTCTCTTTAAATTTGATAGAACTTAATATGAATTTCCTGTGATTACGTGTTTGTGCGAGCGTGAAAGGGAAAGCTGATCATTAAGGCCATTTGTGCAGGAATTTACGTCGGAGAGATGTTAATGCCACAGAATTAGCAGTCCAAAAGCGCTTCTATTTCTATAATGAAAGCTGGATAGGGAATTGCCTGCAGTTTAACTCGAGAAATCTAATACGAAATGTGTAATAACACTTTTGAATTCTCACTTGTTCATAGAGCGCAAGATGTTGCGATTTAGTTTAAAAGAATAGAAGTTAACGCACTGATTTAAAAATAGTAACAAATTCTAAAGGAATCTATCCAAAATTTAACTAAGGAAAAATGTAATTTAACAACGCATGAACTCATTTAAAAGTCCGTAAACATTACAGGTCACCGTTTATCAAACCTCTTTCAAGGGAGAACCACTTTTTAAGTACCAGAATGTTCTGCTGACCATCTTACTCTTGACCCCTTCGAAAGTAATTTTTTAGCTTATGTTACCACTAGTATACTTATATTTTTAAGATACAGTTAATTAAGATTAACTTTATTTTATTTTGGTATTAATATTAAATTAATAGAAGAAAATTTGCATTCATTTTTAATAATTAAAGTCTGATATTACACATGAATTAATTATAATTCATGTGTAATATCAGACTTTATGTGGATAATATTTACCTTATTAACTACAAATTTAACAAATGTTGGTACTCACATTAGTAAAGCGGATGACCCTGCCAATGCTTACAAACAATTCTGTGTTTAGACGTATGCTTTTAAGCTTAAGTCCAAGATCAACACAAATATGAAGTCGATTTTAACACTTTGATTTTATTCGTGTTGATGATGAAAACCCTTTTCACGCGGATTCGTAGAAGCAAACTTAAATATAATTTTAAAACATATTGTACAGTTCAACATGTTATTTTTTCGTAACAAATGAGGTCCAGAAATTAAACATATTTTCTGCTTGGAAATCTGTTTTATGTCCGGTGTCATTCCAAAGAGCAATTTACTGTTGTTTTTTATTCGGTGACAGCTTACTACCTTCAGTTTATAGAGTGTCGTATTCTTTGGCAACATAAACTAACGAGCTCTAGAAAGACTGTAGAGGAAGTATCCTCCGATCTTGACAGCAGACGAAGTCAGAAGAAGGATGTAAATAGCCTTTTATTCAGTGACAATGAGTTTCACAGACGGCTTAGCTTGGGCTTACATAAACCAACACTTCCGGCTTAACTTAAACAGGTAATGAGGAACTTAAAATATAATCAAACTAGCCTAATAGCTGACAGGATAATTAAATCGCTCGTATACAATAAAAAAAGAGAAGAAGATATGTTGCTATAAATTAAGAAGTTGGCTAAGGGAATTATTCTTGTCGCAAACTGAGAAAAATACGCCAAGATAAATTTTTAAATTTCTCCCTAAATGTCTTACCAAATTTTACGAAATTTAATGTTAAAGGATAACTTTATAAGGTATTTCTTTCCTCTTCTTCGCATGCCTTCGTGGTGTAGTGGTCTGCATGCTCGACGCGTAACCGAGAGGTCCGTGGTTCGATTCCCGGCGAACGTGTTGCACATTTTTCATCACTCCTGCTTCGAAATAACATAATGTCTCTACAACTGGCGCCCGAACTAAAAAGTTGGTGGATGATGATGATTCTCCCCCACCGCGATTTGGAGATTGGGTCCCCCAAACCCCAGTCGCCCTATAAAAGGGGGAGTATATAAGGTATTTCTCCCAGTAGAACGAGAGGCATATAAGCATTCTGTACCGCGCCACGCACATAGAGAAAATTTCCTCCTAGTGATTGGATATGGCCTCCAATGACATCATTTCTTTTACGCCTAGGAACGCCTTGACTTTGCTTTGGATCGAGTGTACGCCTCCATACCTTTTGTTTACATTTTAATAGCAGCACCGAGAGATTATTATGTGCGCTGTACTTTTCTTGCTATGAGATTGCAACGCTATTAGTGTGGTGAATTTAATATAAAAAATACAGTGTTTTTTTTTTCCTACAGCCAAAAAGTATTATTTCATGTTCATTATATTTCCATTCTCTACAGATGCAATCTCCGAAAAACATGAGACAAATCAGTTTTCAAAAACTACGTAGGAAGCTAACATAGTACCCAGTAAACTCAGAATATTTGTGATCAGTCTGAAAAAGTAAAATTTATTTTTGAAGTTAGACTATTGTAAATTTGGAACAGAGAAATAAGATGCATATTTTAAATTGAATAATATTACTTTATGAATATCGCCCATTTTTTTAACGTGTAACATCTTTTGTATCTTTGCAGAAAAATAATATTTATCAGAGAAGGAAGTTTCTTTTCTTATACTCGTGTATTGAATTCAGCGATAATACTGAATAGACTTTTTTTCTTTCATTTAAGGCAACAGAATATTAGAAATGACATGGACACTAACATAGAAATAACATTACATTTGCAAAGGAAATATTTTCTGCAATATGAAAGGAACAGAATGCAACAAAATTGCAATAATAATAATATACTTAATAGCACACAATGCCTTTACAGTTGGATCGAGATCGTTGCGTTTTGCACTAAATTCACGAACTCAACTATTTACATAACCTAAGCTCTTAAGATTGTTTCTGATATTAACAGTATCTTTGAAACATTTTATAATTTTACTATTCCTTGAAATAGGAAGCCATATGCAGAACGCTGCAGCTAAAGTTTTGCGTTTCAAAGAAAACAAACGATAATTTTCATGCTTCCGTGTCGCTCATCAACGAAAACAAAATGGTAAGAATCTCACCTAAACGTCATCACGTCAAGAGGAAATGATATCATCGGAAAGTATGTCCAATCACAAGTACGGATTTGTTTCCTATGCGTGTGGTGCGGTACAGAATGCTTATATGCGAACGGGAGATATAGAACTGTGTCATTTTTTTTCGCAGTGTACATAATATCATATTATATATGAAAGTTACGAATTTCTTAATGTGATCTCTTAAAACTCAGAATGTCTGTCCACTTACAAGATTAGCACCTAGCTTCAAAACTTCACTGTGTATACAATGAACCTTCGTAGCATCATGTACAGACGTAAATAAACATTTCTCAGTAAATCTTATGAAACGTGCGCTGCTTCTTCAGTTTCCTTCGTAATAACGCTCTTGCTCTCGCATGTCTTCAATTTCATCCTGCCTCTCACACTTCTCCTCATCTTTCTCTTTTCCCAGCACTTGTCAGATTATTTCGCTGTCACTGTGAGAAAGTGTGAGGGAAACAGATTTGTCTACAGCCTCTACTTCACTAACGCAGAAATCTTCTTCGAACAAGTAACTAATTACAAATGTCGAAAACAGGCACCGAGCGTGTTTTAAAACTAGGAGAAGCTTCGTTACTCGACTCATCATCTATGAACATGATCACAGCCCCCAATTTACACCAACAGCGATGTAAAATAATGTTCTTTACATTTTTCCAGGCAAGAGGCAAAGTAAATATGTCGTCTTTCATTGTGAATTGTTTCTAAACGACATATAAAATGGGAGTAGCAATTCATATTTACATTCTGGATGATTCATTGTTGGATAAGGTTTGTTAAGTCGCACGGCAAACACATAACACAAAACTTTTCACCTAACACAAAAATATAAATTTTGAAGTGTTTAGCCCGATACATATTGTTTTTATCTCACAGTCCTAAATTTCGGATTTGAATTCAGATTCAAATTTCGATATTTTGATATCCCTGGTTAACTGAGTTCTGGTTACGAAGGATTTTACTGCATATTGTTTTAAATTTTAACAGCATAGTCAACTGCTGTTGATTTACAGGATTTGTTCGGAAAATGGTAGACTGAATACTTTTTTGAAAAACATTATTCACAATTTTGAAATATCGACTTAATAGTTTTCAAAATATGCCCATTTTGCATTAACACAGCGTTTTCGGCGACTCTGCCATTATTGAAGGCTCCCTGGAACGCGGAAATTGGAACGCAGTTCAGCTCCCTCGTTACGGTCTCTTGAATTGCCTGTACCGATCAGTGGTGCCGTCTTTTCGTGACGGTTTTCAGTCGGGGGAAGCGGAAGAAGTGATATCTGGGCTGTAGGGTGTCTGGGGAAGCTGTGTGATGTTTGGTCAGGAATTCCATGACAACAAAGGCGGTGTGGTTCGGCGCATTGTCGAGATGAAGCCTCCATGATCCAGAGATTGCTGAACGGATCCAGAGATTGCGACTCATTTTCTGATTCTTTCAAGTACAGGTCGTGTCGCTCCTTCAGACTCCAGATGTCGCTCCTTCAGACTTCTTCCTCTTTCCCCGACTGAAAAGGTTCATGACAGGATGGTAACACGTCTCGGTCCAGGCCATTCAAGAGGCCGTAACAAGGGTGCTGAATAGGATTTCAGTTTTTGCGTTCCAGGGAGAATTTAGTTTTTGGTAGAGTCGCTCGAAAATCTGTGTTGATGCAAAAGGGGCATGTTTTGAAAACTGTCAAGTCGATATGTCAAAACTGTGAATAATTTCTTTTAAAGTCCGTCCTACTACTTTTCGGAAAAATCCTGTAGATATTCACTTCGAAAAAATAAAATATTCAGACACATTGCTAATGCCCACTACTTCACCAGTGTGATAAATAGTGGATTAGTACCTAGATTGAATTGGTTGCATATTCTATATCATAAACAGCTGGAGCAATGAACTCTAACCTATTTATGAAGTATCAACGAAAAGCTTAATAATCATCAACAACATAAAGATTAATGTTAATAACATATTTTGATAATCAAGTTTTATTTGCATCGAGGCTGTAATGATTTGGTCTGTGGTGTTTCAAACATAAGTGCAGTTAATTGCTTCACTGTACAAAGACAGAGTTCTTCATACTTCCAGCGTTTTCTTCTTCCCGTATTCCACACCAGAATGCAAATGAGTAGCCAGTATTTAAACGGAGGTTTTTGGATTTTAAGACAGAGCGTGTTCGTGGCATCGTGAGTACCCTGTGTGTTAGTTTCCTGGGAGCTCGAACAGTTGCAATTATTCGGCTTTGCGTTTTCTCGCTGCTGACATTTTAATTCTGACACTCCGGTAGAGCAATGAGCCAGCTTCTAGAATAGTAATTAATTGTATAGCCTGTGACTATTGTTCAATGTTTAGCTTTAATTGGGACTGTTCTATTTATCACAAGAGAGTGCCTTTGTTTCCTAAATTCTTTTTAAATAAAAATGTTATTTTTGACCTTCTCACAACAAACATAGCGATAATTCGTTTCACGTCTATTAGACTTATTTGACTAACAGAGAATTACCAGATCAAGTATAACCCTACATTCTTTCCATCTGAAAGTTCAGAGCGTTATGTGCAATTACTCTGTTCGGTGCAAATTGCAGATGAAACTATTAACGTCCTTTTAATTTGTGTCTCGTATTTTAAATCTTCCTTATTTGGTGATATCAGAAGAGTTGCTGAATTATTTGATGATCTCCCTGAAATCAATTTGCTTTTAGTGCTGTTAGACATGTAGCAATTGTCGTGACTTCATGACCAGACATTTTCATTCGTTTTGAAGTCACGACTTTTATATTAACAAGCGCAGGCATTAACTGAGACTAATATTATTTCTTCGTATTCTAGTATGTTCGCCTCACACTTCTTAAAAGCTCTATTCCTAATGGTCTCACACTCTTAATGGCATCGGCCTTTAGATTACAGCCTGTTCGTTTTGAAGTCACGACTTTTATATTAAAAAGTGCAGACATTAACTGAGTCTATTATTACTTCTTAGTGTTCTAGTATGTCACCTCACACTTCTTAATAGCTCTATTCCTAATGGTCTCACACTCTTAATGGCATCGGCCTTTAGATTACAGCCTGTTCGTTTTGAAGTCACGACTTTTAGATTAAAAAGTGCAGACATTAACTGAGTCTATTATTACTTCTTAGTATTCTAGTATGTCACCTCACACTTCTTAATAGCTCTATTCTTAATGGTCTCACACTCTTAATGGCATCGGCCTGTAGATTACAGCCCGTGTGGTGAATGCATGTGAATTTTGTTACCTTCATGTGGATCATGGCACCAGCAATAATCTCGTGTGCAGGGAATTTAATTATGGGTAAGATTTCGTTTCACATTAATGAACGTTATAAGGTATTAGTATTAGTGTCAGATTAAAGGGGGTAGCCCCATTTCACCTAGCCGGCATATGCCGGCCATATGAGTAAACGGAGGAGTGGCGAATTAAACCGAAAAGAAGGGAGACAGCAACTCAGCTGCAACCCCGCCCCCCGAAACAAAAAGACCAAATCAACAAAATTAAACTAGCCCCCCAAAGGAACCAGGCCAAGACTTTGAGTAAGAGGAAAAAAAAGAAATTACGCCTCCTCTCCCTCAAAGAAAGACATAGCAAACTCAAAATTACTGTTAGCAAAAGGTTGCAAAGCCAATCAGTTAAAGCAACACACGGAAAACTAGGCTAAAAAAATAAAATAGTGCAGAATTGTTTAAATTAAATAAAACTCGCCACGGACCTCAGATATATGTATATCTCACTCCATATAAAAACAAAAATAAAACTAGATTTAATTCTCAATTCCAATAGTCTTCTTATGCATATTGTTGCGTGCATACGGGTTCGTAATGGATTGATGCACAAGTCGTTAAAAAGTTAATAAAATTTATTTTTTTCACAATAAATAAAACAAAATGCTGAAATATTTCCTCAGAAATATTCACACATAATATCTCAAACGTTAAACAGAACTCAATTCAAAGCAGAAAAACTAATTATATCTCACAGCGAATTCGCTACAATCAATAACAACACTAAGTAAACAAACAGCTCGCTTCAAACAAAAGCAACTGAGCTGAGGTGTTTTAATTCGGCTTTTATAAGCTTTTTAATTATTCACTAGAACATTCTGGCGAAACGTGTTTTTCGATTTTTCTCGATGGCAACAACAATTACGAGATATTTATTTATTAAGGATTAAATTCACGCGCTCTTTTATTTTCATTTTTCGACGTAGCTTTCTCTTCAAACATCGTCTGCGTTGCACGCGAAAATAAAACAATTTTAGTTACAATTCTAAATAAATAACTAAATAAATACGAAATCGGTAAGAATATTAATAATGGTCAATATTTCCCTTGCATATCTTCTTACCTTTCCATTTTCCTCATTCATATCTTGCATGATCCATATTTTGCCCTCATATATCCTGTTACCACACAGTCGTCGAAAATTTGAGCTGCATCTCCGTAAGAGTTACATATTTTGCGTAAACAGTTCTTCTGGAGGTGTAATCTGTTTAGACAGGCGAGAAACCTACCATGATTGGTAATTATTTGGTTAAGGTCCATATCATTCATAATAGTCATTTTATTCTTGATGCATATATGTCTTAAATAATTAATATTTTCTCAGATGTCTTCGCCTATCCTTCCATTGTTCCAACAAATGATCTTTCATAATGGTAATTTCCTTGATTCTTGAATGTCATGACAAATGGCTCCATCCCTCAGGGCAGCCTCTTTGACCAGTGTATCCGCCCTTTCATTACCACAACTTCGGAGTGCGTTTTAAACGCAGATTACATCAGTCCAGCAGGTGTAAGTTGTGTTTTCTTCTATATTTTCTATATAAACATTGGATTTCATTCATAAGCTTATTGTTATGAATTGGGGGGGAGCGCCAGCAGGGCAGGCAAAGTGTCTGAATATAGATTAACTGAATATGATTCTCGTAAACATGAGTCATTCCACTGGAAGGCTTCTCTTATAGAAAACATTTCTGCCTATATACAGAATTAATAGCTTTTATAGTCTTTTTTTTTTAGAATCAATATCTACACCATAAAAAAATACCACAAAGGCACCGTCGACACCCCCCTCCTCATATCCCAATCCCATCAGTATAAATTTCAATTTCTGCATCAATTCGAATATCTCTATAAAATAGATCCAAATACATATCAATGGTTAATGTCATCATTTTTTATCTTTTCAAAAGCGCTATATAAAGGTCTGTATTTCCATATATAACATAAGGAACAAGTCCATGTCTAAATAGAAATTCATCATCATAAACTTTTTAACTTAGTGAGAGAGGCGGTACACCAGCCAACAAGCATATTGCCTCAGTCGAGACGGTACGAAAACATCAAACATCTGGTAATAGCAAGTAACCAAGGTCTCTGCAAAGAATCAAGATTTGATCTAAGCCTGACCACTCCCTGCACGGCAACTCGAAGCTTCTATTCCAAAAAGAATTATATTTTTTATGGAATAGGAGAACGTTATAAGGTATTTTCTCACTCTTTCAAGCATGGCTTCGTGGTGTAACGGTTAACACACTTGGTGCGTATTCAAGAGGTCTAGGTTCGAGTCCCGGTGAGGGTATTGCTCATTTTTCATGTCTCCAGAATCAAATTAAACTAATGACTGTACAACATCATAAACATTTTTCAAGAAGGCGATAGTTACATTTACAGTAACTTACCTTCGATTCTAATAATAAGGATTAGGAGCTGTATTCTTAGTTCCTATTATTGAAATTATTTTCATATGAAAGGATAGTTAACCTTTTCCAAATCCTTTATGTTGTCTTTTCTCCCCATGATATAACTCATCATATAAATTTGATTTAATCTTTATGATATATATTTCTTTAAAAATATCAACTACATTTTTCGTTCATGTCTTTGCAATACTGATATTTTTACTTCCTTGTACGAAGTAAAAAGGAAGTATTGTAATAGCGAAAAATTGCGGGTATCATATTTCAACGAAAATATTTATTTTGACCGCTATCGAATGCAATTTAGATGTTTTTGAGTGACATTCGTACGTAAGAATGGAATAAAGAACTCTTTGTCCTCCAAAAAATTATAAAAATGATTTAAAACGCATTCTGAAGAGTTTTTTCGTGGCGTCTGTGCGTGTACGTACGTACGTATGTATGTATGTATTTTGCATAACTCAACAACGAGTAGCCTCAGAACGTTGAAATTTTGTACACTCACGTTTGTGAAAATTGCAACACCAAGAAGGAATCGTCATAATTGAATGCAATTTAATACACAGTTGAGTGGTAGTGGTACAAATAAATGATTAAATGTTCAAAGCAAACAAACAAGAGCAAGAGATCAGAATCAGTATTTTGTGTGGCCACCACGCGCCGCAATAAGTGCTGCTACACGACGTGGCATGGAGTCAAACAAAGTTTGAATGTCTGACTGAGGAAGAGCATTCCATATCGTTTGTACGCGTACCCAAAGTTCGTCTGCAGACGCAACAGGACGAGGATCACGAGCAAGACGCCGACCAATGACATCCCACACATGTTCAATTGGCGACATATCCGGGGAACACGCAGGCCAAGGAAGAAGCTGTACCTGCTGCGCTGCAAAGAAGGATTTAACAATCCGAGCAGTATGAGGGCGGGCATTGTCCTGTTGAAATACAGCGCCTGGCAAGCTTTGAAGGAAGGGAACAGCTTCGGGCTGTAGAACTTCACGGATATACCGGTTGCTGTTCAGATTGCCCACAATTCGTAGCAATTGAGATCGTCTATGATATGCTATGGCGCCCCAGACCATAACTCCGGGTGTTCGTCCACTGTGGCGTTCGATAATGCACTCCGGAAGGTGGCGTTCACCGGCATAGCGTCTGACACGAATGCGGCCATCATGGTACCACAAATTAAAGCGGGATTCGTCAGAAAACACGACATGCTGCCAATCAGCACGCCAGTCTCTATGCTGATTGGCCCATTGTAGCCGCAGGCGGCGATGGTCGTGCGTTAGGGGGATCCTGTATAAAGGAGTCCGTGCGCGCAGTCCACACTGCAGCAGACGTCTACGAATTGATGAAGCACACAATGAAACACCTGTAGCTATTGACCACAGTGCTGCCAATTGTCTAGAGGAAGCTGTACGGTCCGTCCGCGCCATGCGGACCAGGTGTCTATCATCGCGAGCTGACGTCACATTTCGGGGTCCACTCCCGGATTTCCGAGTTGTCCGACACTCGTCCGTCCACTGCTTCCAAACGCGCATCACTGTGCTGCTGTTACGCTGCACACGAGAGGCTACTGCACGATACGACAATCCAGCTTCACGAAGGCCGATGATTCTCCCTCGTTCAAACTCTGTAAGTTGTTCAAATCTCGCTCTCTTTCGTCGACGAGGCATAAGTACAGATTGAGTTAACGTTTACCACTAGCAGATAACCACCGATAACCATACACGCCTCGCTACAGCCGTCTATTTATTCGGATCCATTAGCCGTTCAGAGGGCGCTCAGCATACACATGCGCTACGGATTTGCAATTCTAATCATTTGCATATCATGCGCTACTTTGCATTTCCTGAAAATTTCAGCTCACTCGCGTAAGTCCTTCATGGTGTTGCAATTTTCACAAACGTGAGTGTATATAGGGCTGCTATAACATGTAGATGTGCACCTCTCATTTTGGTTGCTATCGGCCTCACCAAACGTATATAAATACATGCATTATATACACTCTGTTACTCGGCTGAATGATCTCAGTTTCTTATCCTTATAAGTTTGTAAATTGTGCATTTTTTGCTTTAAAAATGATTGACTTATGTTGTTCTTATCTTTCGCTTAAGATTTTTATGCCCTTAACTTGCATGCAATAATTGTGGATTTATCAACAATTTAAAAGTTTTTAAGTGTGGCTAAGCTTAATTTTTGGTTATGATAACGATCATATTTGTTTACATTTGAAGATTAGCAGAATAGTGGATTTGTTAGCAATCTAGAGAAACTAAGCTTCGCAACAACAAAGTAACGTCTTCTTTTATTATTGCGAATTAAATTATGCTTGATTCATTCTGGACTTATGAATTAAGTTATTAGCTTGTTTTTACGTACAAATTGTAATTTTAAGTGTAAAAATTGTTTTTTAATTGTTTTAACTGTACTTGGTGTTTTATGTTTTTCTATATCTTTCAATTTTTAATGAAAATATTTTGAATTTTAATGTGTTTTTGCCTTATCGCAAAGCGAGAAATGAATTAATTAGTAGCGCATGCGCAATAGGTAAGCGGTGATGAATCGTCTGTAAAAAATTGTTTCTTTTTTATTTGTTTAATATCTTTGATATATCGTTTTAGATTTATTATAGTATTTGAATAGAACTTGTGGTAATTCTTAAAATGCTATAATTTTTGCTTACTCTGAGTTATAAAATGAATTAGATGTAACGTTGTTAACTGAACCTAGCGGCGATATGTGGCCGTGGTAAATAAATGTAGCGAACTTTAAAGAGTGCATTTATTCTGTTGTGGTTTATGCGCTATCTACGAAGTAGATTTAATTCAAAATTCGTTAATTTTTAATTCAATATATTTAAATGAAATGTGGAAAACTGCGTATAATTTAATATTCCGCACAAGGAAGTCATGTGGTATACACATAAGGTTTTTTTCTTTTTCCTGCGTGATAACATATTGTTACGGATTTTGTATTTATTTAGCTATTTATTTAGAATTGTAATTAAAATTGCTTTATTTTCCCGTGCAACACAGACGAAGTTTTGAAGAGAAAGCTACGCCGGAAAAGTAAAAATAGAGAAACTCGTGTATTTAATATTTAATAAATAAATATCTCTAATTGCTGTTGCCTTCCACGAAATTCGAGAAAATTCCAGAAAATAGATATTACCAGAATATTCTAATGAATAAAAAAGCTCATAAAAGCCGAATTAAAGCACCTCAACTCAGTTGCTGTTGTTATAAGCGAACTGTTTGTTTGCTTAATGCTGTTATTGATTGTAGCGAATTCTCTGTGACATTGGATTACCTTTTGTTTCAAACGTTAACTTTTGTTCTAACGTTTGAAATATTGTGATATTGTATGAATATCTCTGAAGAGATATTTCAATATTTTGTTTTATTTTTTGTGAAAAGAATGAATTTTATTAACTTTTAACGACTTTCGGATTCAATCCATTACGAACTCGTACGCACGCAACAATTTTTGGTGTGAGAAGTGTGGGATTTGAATGCCAAATACGCGAGCGATGGAAGAACAGTTAAGACAGCTGATGGTAGCCTTTGCTGCGTTTAAAGACGACATGAAAGATTCCGTTAAAGAAGGGGTGAAATCCGTTAAAGAGATGAAAGCGGGTCAAGGAAAGATAGTAGCTGGTCAAGAATCCGTTAAGGAAGAGATGAGAGCCGTTCAAACAGGTCAAGAAGAAATGAAAAAGGAAATTACTTGCATAATAGAAAACAAATTTGAGGGTATGGAAGGCAGAATAGACGCGGTTGAAAATAAATTTGTATAAATTGAAGAAAAAGTTTCTTTGGTGAAAGAGCAAATAGAAGGCAGAGTTTTGGCCGTGAAACAACAAATAGGTTACAGAGCTTCGTCTGCGAAAGAGCAAATAGAAGAGAAAGTTTAGGCCGTGGAAAAATAAATAGGTTACAGAGTTTCTTTTGTCAGAAAAAATCGAAGGAAGCGTTTGTGCCGTTCAACAACACATTGATGACAAGGTTTCTGCAGTTGCCAAAGAAGTCGATATTTTAAAGATATTCGTAGCGATGGCAGGGAGCAATGGTGATGCTTTTAAATTCTTACCTATACCTGCTCGTCTCTCACTGAAGCTATCTATGTATGATGGGAAGACCTCTTAGGAAGTTTGAGACACAATTTTCAATAGCTGCGGATGCAAACAGATGGGAATCCCAAGCTAAGGCCTGTCATCTCGCCGCTTCGCGGATATCTTGCAGACTGTTCCCGAAAACCATAGGCTAGACGTCCAAAGGTTAAACAACTAGAGAAGCTCTATCCGGCGCACTGGAGCTGCGCTTCGGAGAGAAATGTTTGAAAGACTACAATAGGCTTCAATTAAAATCCCGTCAATAGAAATCTACGGAAACACTCCAAGAGCTAGCCACGGATGTTGAAAGGCTGTCCCACCTCCCCTTTTCGGAGTGCCCGACAGAAACAAGGAAACTCCTGTCCCTGCAATACTTCATCGACGGCATCCGCGATCCTGAAATACAGAAATCACTACGAATTGCATATGTCAAGGATATATAAAGCGCTCTAGTGTACGCCATGAAATTCAAGGCAGCCAAGAAGCAACTCGCAGAGATCGCCACCCAGTCAGAGCTGTACGAGTCCACAAGCCAGTGGATCAGTTGATCACTTGTTTAGATGATTTGTCCTGAGAAGTCGATGCCTTGAGACGGTATATTAGCGATAAGAAACCGACCGTAAAGTGCTGGAACTGCGGTACTTTAGGGCATATGCGAAGGAACTGCCGAACATCCCCGAGCACGGAAAATAAGATGGACGACATAAACTGGCAATTAAATGCCATTGGATGGAAAAAGAGTGAAAAGAAATCAAAGTGCTGGCACTGAGAAGCTGAAGGCCACGTACGAAGGATTGTAGCAAATTCGCTGTGAAATTGGATTAACTTTCGTTTTAAATTGATTTTTGTTTAACATTTGAGATATTGTGATATTGTACGAATATCTCTGAGGAAGTATTTCAGTATTTTGTTTTATTTCTTGCGAAAAGAATAAATTTTATTAACTTTTTAACAACTTGTGCATTCAATCCATTACGAAACCGTACGCACGCAACATTATAATAAAACAATCACCATTTTTTTTTACAATTACTCGTGTTTGTTTCGAGGACTTGACAAACGCATACAGTTTCTTATTTAAAATTTCGCAGTAATTGACTTCAGATTACGATTTTTTAATAACCTTAGATAAAATTGTCGGCTAAACAAAAAGAAAGAAAACTTTAAATTCAGAAACACTGCTGAAAGTTACAGAAGTTGCTGCTGGCGACCTGTCACAAATTAAGTTGCAGAAAAGTATGAACGCAGTGAAATGCAGATAAACATTTTAAAAGAGGAAAAAAAAAGTAGGAAATAAAAAACAAGTGTCAACAATGGTTAATACAATGCGGTCGTTATTTGGGAAATAAGAGAACGGTTGATTTATTTTACGAAGTTGAAACTATTTTAAAAAGGGAAATGATTGACTGAAAGAGAAAACCAAATATGCTAACTTTACTTGATAAATGTTTTAATAAAAAGTAAGAGTTTCTGAAACAATTGAACAAAATCGATAATGTGAGGTTTTTCTATGTTTTTTTGCTTTATATTTCAGACCTGTGTTTCTTATTTAAAAATAATATTCACTTGAAATATTGCAGAAAATTAAGTATGAAGTAATTTTTTAAACTTTTTCTTATATTATACCCTGCTTAGCCTTTCAATATAGTGATATTAATTGACTGATACACTCACTTTAGCATTTTACTTTAATGAACTTTCAAAATTTCCCTCTTCTCCTACCCGAACTTCTCGAGAGGGCTTGCAGTTCGCCGCATATTTAGAGTGCTCCCATGCCGCACAGACACTATGCACTTACTGACATCTATGCCTTTTCCGGGATTTGAACCCGGGCTCTTCGGTACGGCAATCAGAGCCGGGTACGGCAGTCAGAGCTACTAACTACTATCCCGGTTGCGCAGCAAATAAAAAAAATACAATTTTTATCCTTTCTGCAGACACGTGTCGCTCCACATCGAAACTCCCACGTGTTTATTTTAACCTAGAGAGAACCCAGCAAATATTAATTCCAGAAAGAAACTGTGAAGGTATTTTTTAGCCACCATGCACATTTACTAAAAATTATTAAACAATAATTCATACTTGTTTATCAAACATTACTTTAAAAACAAATGCTAGTAGATTCATAAGACCGTCATATTCTGCGCCAGCGTTAGCCTTTCTGCCGCCTAGTAGAGTCCTTGTGGCTCCAAATGTCTGCCGCCCAGTGCCTTCTTAATACTAAACATTTTAATTTCTTCCATTCGGTGAAGATACCGGTGATATCGGTTTCGTACCGGTTCTGGTAGCATTATGGACACCCTGCGAGTGAAATGGCAATTAACATTCTTTCATGTGTGAAAATCTTGGATATGCTATTAAAGGAAACACATACACATATGATTTATATTGTTACGGATTTCGTATTTATTTAGCTGTTTATTTAGAATTGTAATTAAAATTGTTTTATTTTCCCGTGCAACGCAGACGATTTTTGAAAAGAAAGCTACGTCGGGAAAGTAAAAATAAAAGAGCGCGTGCATTTCATATTTAATAAATAAATAGCTCGTAATTACTGTTACCATCCACAAAAATCGAGAAAATAGGTAATACCAGAATGTTCTAGTGAATAATTAAAAAGCTTATAAAAGCCGAATTAAAACACCTCAGCTTTGTTGCAGCTGTTTTCAGAGAACTTGTGTTTACTAATGCTGTTACTGATTGCAGCGAATTCGCTGTGAGATTGGATTAACTTTCTATGTTTTGAATTGAGTTCTGTTTAAAGTTTGAGATATTGTGATATTGTACGAATATCTCTGAGGAAATGTTTCAGTATTTTGTTTTATTTCGTGTGAAAAGAATAAATTTTGTTAACTTTTTAACGACTTGTGCATTCAATCCATTACGTACCCGTACGCAAGCAACACTATCATAAATGTGTTGAAAAACGATTTAGATATCATCAAGAAATTAATAGACCATGATACAGAATTCATAATTTTTAGAAACTGAAGATATTCTTCGGCTAAGTATCACGAATTTAAAATTAGACGTGGACGGAAAGAAATTATATGTTTATCGAGCAAATATGGGACAATTAGAATCATTTCCTCATTGATATTGTTGCGTTATACGGGTTCGTGGATTTGAGAGTATCCAATGAAAACACGATGCAGAACAATAAAAAGCACAATTTATTTACAAGAATCGCTATTTACAGCACAGTTCCAAAATTATCTTTAAAAGCGTCGAAAATCTACAATAAATACGCTGAAACAATCAGCAACACAGCTTCAGGCCGTAACTGTAAAGGTAGCTTCTTAACAAAAACATTTACACTAATTATAAAGATCTATGTACAAGCAACTATTCATAAGTCCTATAATTAAACATAAAACCATTACGAAATACGCGGCACCCATAACAAAAATAACTATCACTAATTACTAAAGAAACAAATATTTACATTATATACATAAGTTAAACACATAACAATTTTAAACTATACTATTAAAGTTCAGAATGGATTTTAGGCTTTTCACTAAGTTATACCCGGGTCAAATACTTTTCCACGGCAGTTCTCAGATATATTTCTGTTTTTTATATCACAGTCTGAAGATTCAGTCCTTTCAGACTTTTCTTGCACAGGAAGATCTGAAACAGTTCGTTCACCACTCTGTAGTTTATTCGCACCGTTTGTACAGTTCACCTCGATACTCACAGCAGAAGGTACATGCTTATTTACCTCTCTTTCCTGAAAGCGAGTTCCGATGTTTACACCAGGACCATGAATAGAATCCGATCCTTTACAAGCAGAAGTATCCACGTTTAGAATCGAGTCCATGTCTACACAATCTTCATTATAAGACACACATACAGTTTGCAAAGTGGGTAAATTTTCTTGCAATACTGGATCACTCTGCGTAAGCTGTACATCAGCTTCTTTCATCTCAGAGTCACATGAATTTTCAGATGGTTCAATACTTGCTAACTACGACTTCGTAACTTCACTATCAGTTTCTATGATCTTGACAGCCGCATTTTCATTTTCTTCTGTCTCTACTTCAGGCATTGTGAGAATTGTGAGAATAGCTGCTTACTGTGAGTGCTAAGTTACGCTAGAGTTTTGTGAACGGAAAGCGATCGAGATAGTGCTTTGCCGTGAAGCTACCTTTACAGTATAGCTTGACAGTGTATTGGTGATTGTTCCACGGTGTTTATTAGAAGTTTAGTGTTGCCGTGAAGCTACCTTTACAGTTACAGCCTGAAGCTGTGTTGCTGGTTGTTTCAGCGTATTTATTGTAGATTTTCGACGCTTTTAAAGGTAATTTTGGAACTGCGCTGTAAACAGTGATTCTTGTAAATAAATTGTGCTTTTTATTGTTCTGCATCGTGTTTTCATCGGATACTCTCAAATCCACAAACCCGTAAAACGCAACAATATATTGTAAGATGTAATCACAAAGAAATAAATAGTCAACGAAAATTAAATGGACGTCCATAATTAAGTATGCAGGTAAGAAGGTTTCAAAGCGTCGTTTGCGTCTTAGATGGCTTTAAATACCCTGAACTCCGAAACTGTCAGATATTTCTGAAGCAGTGACCTAAGACAAAAAAATGCATCCATGAAAAGGATACGTAAAGTAAAACTCTCTAAAAACATGTATACAAAGAAAACTTTTGCAGTAAATTCAGATACTATCAAGCAGCTTGAAATGGACGACAGGTATACTTACTTTTTGCTGAACTCCCGGTCGTCTAAGAATAAGGCTTTAACAGGATGAAGAATACAAGAACAAGCCTTTTACAATTTTGGCCTTTCACAAGATACCAAAATGAATCATTTAATCACAAAAATGGTAAAAACAGCTGAGATCTGCAAAGGAGACATTTTTCCGTTCGTAAAATTTTAATTTGGACTTAAGGCAGCTGGCATAATGAAAAATCTCAGTGCGGTTTTTGAATAATTACTTTTAAAATAGTTTATATAATTATTAGCCCAAAGAGCGTTGACCCAGAAGGGATATTAATTTCGTTTCGCCATTTTGCATTGGTTCAGTATAAATATCTGTTCACTTTTCAAATTGCTGCCACCAAATATTACAGCCCTGTATTGTATTTAAAGAAATTAAATAATGAAGATTCTGCATAAATGTATGTATGTTTCTCGCATTGTGATAAAACAACGATTCCTAGAGCCATCAAATTTTGAATAACGCACGTCTCCGCTAAAATATCAGCATCCGGAAGCGCAAATTTTTTAATTTGTTTTATTACCTATTCCATATTTTATAACATTTTAAAGAGTTTTTGATTTGCAAACTCAGTGATTTCCAAGCGAGCAATGGCAACACTCTACGGAAAAAACAAACATTTTTATCTCCAGCGCGCGCAAATATGCTCGTTTTACAACTATTTTGTGATATTGCTGTTGAACTGAATTTTATGCTTTAAGCGCGAAGAATGTGGTATTGAATATACAAAAGTAACACATAAAACGTTAAAAAACACCCCCTTGGGATTAATGTAAAATCTGAAAGCTTTCAGATTTCTGTTTATTTATTAGTCCAAAGAGGCTTTGTGCCTGAGGGACTATTGTTTTCGTTTTGCGATTTTGCGTCGAATCACACTGAAGTTCCGTTTCACTTTTCAAATTGTTGCCACCAAATATTATCGCCCTGTATTATATTATGAAGAAATTGTAATAAAACAACGGTACCTAGATCCATCAGATTTTGAATATTGAACGTTTCCACCCGAATATGCGCATCTGAAAGCCAAACTGAAATTTAGAATTTGTTTTATTATCGATTTCATATTTTGGAAAACTTTAACGAACTTTTGATCAACAAACTCAAGGATTTCAAAGCGAGTAATCGCAGCGTTGTGCAGAAAAAACATTTTATCTCCAGCGCGTGAGACTGTGTATCGGAATTTCTAAAGATATGCTCAATTTAAAATTGTTTTGTGATGTTGCTCCTTAACTGAATTTTATGGTTTAACTGCGGAGAGCATAATATTTAATAAATAAAAGTAACACCCAAAACGTTAAAAAAAGTTCCTTAGGACATAATTTATAATCTGAAAACCTCTCGCTCTTTCTCTTTTTTGTTTGTTTGTTATTTCTCCTCCGAATCAAGCGGATTACGTTAAACGCTGATGAGGATTCTTTAGTCATTTTCCAATTTGCTCGCTGATGATCCGTCTTAAACACTGGCTTACAGCCTAAAAGTTACTCACAGTGTTCAAGAGAAGAAAAATGCAAAGTTCAGAAATTCATAGCTTGTAAGCATTTTTTATCAACAAGGATAACATTTACCTTTTAAAGGGTGATGAAAAGTCTAACATTGTTCTTTTCTTTAATTCTACAGGTACTTTGTATACTGTTAACACACATTTCATTTAGAGATGCGAAGTTAGTGGTATTTAGAAATGGTTCTGAGAAATGCATATGTGTTTCGTACATATGGCATCTCTTTTAATAGTTATAATCATTTTTATCCCTTAATTATTTTCTAAATGAGAAATACAAAACGTTTGGCATTTTAGAGTAATGTGAAAAAGTAGTAATAAGCGCTAAAAAATTCATCGAGATTCTTGAATGAAAAACATGTTGTCCAGTTTTTCTTATTTTTATTCACGTAACATACAAGAAAAACATACTAGTCTGAAAAATCCAAGCATAATTAATCTTAGAAAAGGGAAATAATAAGCTAGCCTAGTAAGCAAAAAATCCGTCACATAGAATTCTAAAGATTTGTTTACATAAATCTCGCAAGTTCTGCCGGGAAAAATATCAGACGTTGCAAACTCACGATCGTCTGCTCGTATGATCATTTTATTTTTAACGCAATCTATGCCTAAAATTCAGTAGTTGCACATTTCTGTTTTATGATTCGCATCCTATTATGTCTGACACTAACGAAGAATTCTGTTTTGTAATATCAAATGCTTTGAAAACACATTTATGTCATTGTTTCGCTAAAGAACGTGTGAATTGCATAGCATTTGTAATATAATACAATTTGTGTCAATTTCATTGCTTTTTTGTTTTACTATTGGCATCGCTATTAATGCAATATCAGACAAATCTGTAAAAAAAATAAAAAAATCTGAAAGATTTCAGATTTTATATTATGCCCAAAGGGCGTTTTTTCAACGTTTTGTGTGTTACTTTTATTTATTAAATATCATGTTCTTCGCACTTAAACCGTAAAATTCCATCCAACAGCAGGATCGCAAAATAATTTAAAAATCAGAATGTCTGGAATTTCCGAGACATAGTCTCGCACGCTGGAGAAATTTTTTTTAAGTGTTGCTATTGCTCGCTTTGAAATCGCCGAGTTCGTTAATCAAAAATGCGTTAAAGATGCCCATATTCGGTGGAGATGTACGTTATTCAAAATTGGATGGCTTTAGGTACCGTCGTTTTATCACAATGCGAGAAACATGCATGATACATTTATGTAGATTCTTCATTATTTAATTTCTTTAAATATAATATAGGGCGATGATATCTGGTGGCAACAATTTGAAACGTGATTCGCTGTTTATAGTGAATCGACTGAAAATACAAAACGAAATTAATAGCCCTTCTGAGCTAACGTTTCTTTGGACTAAAAATATTTTGCGTTTGTAATAGTTGTTGTTGTCTTGTGCATGTATTTTATGGAAGAATGGTTATCAGAGCCTCAAGTTGTTTGGACGTCTATAAGGTGTTTTTCCGCCTTTTTAGCATGCCTTCGTGGTGTAATAGCCAGCATATTAGAGCATATTCGAGAAGTCCGAGGTTCGAATCCCGATGAGGGCATTGCTTATTTTTCATATCTTCTGTTTCGAAAATACCTAATGCATCTACAATGGCGCCCGAACTAAAAAAGTTGGTGGACGATGGTTTCTATATATGAGCCTTGCAAATATTGTATTATTTTCAATAACAGTAAATTTACAGTAAACACTCAGTTATTTATATTATGTATGGTAGATTCGAATCCTTGTATCCACGAATCTTGGAAAAGATTCAAGATTCGAAATATTGGAACACCCCTAACGTTTTGCTTTTCTATTACTTGAATGTTTTCGATTCTGATAAAAAAATTCGTTATACGGTTTATCTAAAATTTTGGTAAGATTAATTTCACTAGTCAAGTAGTTAATTAGAACAAAAACAAGTAGTTAATTAGAAATTTAAAGATCAAACTAATTCAGATTAAACTTGTTTTAAACTTTAAGGATTGTAAGGTTTTTGATCTTCTTATGGTTTTGAATTACTTATTAATGTTTTAAAATATACTTTTGTTTTACTCTTGTATTTGAGCTTGAAAATGAGAGTGTAGGGGATATGTATTCTAAAGTAAGCATCCCGTTCAGTTTAATTGTGTTCTTAGAGAGAAATTTTAAAGATTATTTTATGTTTATTTTGTTTAACAGGTTTCTTTTGGTTTAAATGTACTAATGTCTTTATTTTGATTGAGTTTTAATTGTGACTTAGATTTGAATCTAGCAAATAATTTGATGCTTACTTAGGAGTGAGATAAAACACTCTCTCTTGATTTAGGTATTGTTAAGTGATGGTAGATTGGTTTATCTCCTTGATATGTCGATTAATCTGCGATCAATGACAATGGCTACTTTTTCAATACTTAAAATTTTTATTTTTGATTTTGGTATTTTTGCAATTAAAGATTTTTCTTAGCAGATTTTGATGTTTTTAAAGCAAATACTAATTTTAAAATACTAATTAAAATTCTGACTAAAAATGTTTTCTCTCATGTTTTAAATTGAATTTCTGTTCCTTGGAGATGGAATAAGGAACTTTTCTTATCATAAATTATTATGAATTATATAAACGTCTGCCTCTGCCGATTTCAATAAGAAAGGATGTGTACAACTAGATATTATAGCAGCCCCATAGACAAAATTTCAACGTTTTACGGCTAATTGTTGTTTTTTTGTTCGAGATGCATGCATAAGTACTTGTACCTACATACATACGTATGTACAGATGTCACGAAAAAAATCCCTTTTTAGCACTCATTAAATCCATTTTACAATCCGTTTTGGAAAAAAAGGTCTTTATTATTTTCGTATGCACAGATGTCATGTAAAAAAAAAAAATCTGAAAGCTTTCAAAATGCACATTACACCCAAAGGGACTTTTTTTTTAACATTTTGTGTGTACCTTTATTTACTAAATATCATGGTCTTCGCACTTGAACCATAAAATTCAATTCAGAACCATAAAATTCAATTCAACAGCAATATCGCAAAATAATTTTAAAGTGAGAATATCGTTAGAATTTCCGATACACAGTCTCGCTCGCTGGAGATTTCTTTTTCCTCGTACAGTGTTGCCTTTCCTCGCTTTGAAATCATTGAGTTTGTTAATCAAAAATTCTTTAAAGTCTGATAAAATATGAAATAGATAATAAAACAAATTCCAAATTAGGGCTTCCAGTTGCTCATATTCGGTGGAGGATTACGTTATTCAAAATTTGATGGCTTTAGGAACGGTTGTTTTATCATAATGCGAGAAACATACATACATTATGCAGATTCTTCGCTATTTAATTTCTTAAAATATAGTACAGGGCTGTAATATTTGGTGGCAACAGTTTGAAAAGCGAATCGACGCAAAATGCCAAAACGAAATTAATAGCCCTTCTAGGGTAACGCCCTTTGGCTAAAAAGGTCCAAATGGATTCGGGAATGGTCAAAACGGATATTTTCGTTAAAGTAAGATACCAGAAATGTTTCGCATTTGCAATGCTTCTTCGTACAAGGAAGTAAAAAAGAAAAAATAATTATCCGAACTTTTTGAGTATCGTGATGAAGTGTAATTCCAGTTAGTTTAAGTCCATCTGTATTGCAATAAAATAATCATAAATATGTTTTGAAAATATAAAATTTCAAAGAGCTTATGATCGTATAAATTTAACAAATATTTTACGATTAAAATGTAGTTCTAGTCAAGAATTTCATTTGAGTTAAGGCGTTTATTAGTGGAGAAACTTCAAAAGCTTTTAGTTGTTTGAAAGAACTTTAAATAATATTTGAAACGATTTTAAATTTCGATATTATATTGAATTTTGTATTTTTCTTTCACTTTAGTCAACCTGGAGAACACTGTCTTTATTTTCGTGATCACAGACGAACACATTTTGAATACTTATCTATAAAAACAATTGCCTTTTTTCATTATGTTTACAGAATTTGACGCTTCTTCCTGGAACTGCCAATCAAAGCACCTCAACAGCACATAATATCTCTCTAATTAGCAACATTAGATTCTTTAGATTGCTAGCTTTTAGAAAACGTTTGACTACTGTGATTGCTTCCGAGATAAAATTAACGACGGTTTCCTCTTTCAGAAGAAAAATCTAAATAAAAAAATAAACGGAAAATTCTCCAGTCTGTCACCCAAACGGTGCTTCCGATGCCTCTCGTTAGATGGCGCAAGTCGATGAAGTGGCGGATGCCAGATTCATTGTTGACTACTTCGGAGTCGAGTCGAGCGGTATTGAATTGCAGACGATCGCGTTCTATGTTCGCGAGTAGGTGTACTTATTTTATGGGGGCGCTTCTAAACGGCGGAGTGAACCAATTCGATTGGATATTTGGAGCGATGTAGAACTCTTGCAGAATGGCATGGAACGTGAATTTTCGCGCCCTAACTTTGCTGTGGACTTTACAGACCACTGTGTGGATTCTTCTGACCTTGAGTACGCCGTTTCCTGTAAATTCGGGTAAGACCACGTTTTTGTGTACTTTGAGAAAGCTCCCCTAGAAGTGAAGCGCTAGAGGAGTTTCGCACCCCTTATTCTCACCACATCGACCGGCTGAAAGTTACAAGAAATTTTCGAAGGGGTGTTAGATTTTCGTGCTCGTTTTTATTAATTTGCGGCGCTTCCTATATCTCCGTAAAACTTACTGTCATAATATTGGATTATTTATTTACAATCACAGGTTTTTTTCTTTTATTTACGGCCAAAAATTTGTTGGAAAAATAAGTACGTGGATTTTAAGAGGGAGGAAAATTGTATAACTAATAATTTTATTTCGGAATTTTTGCATTTTTTGGTTATCAGGAAAGTCAGATGATAAGCAGGAAAAATTGTTGGGTAGACAGATTTCGCAGAACGCTTAGTTTTATTTATTTTCAAAATAGGAAAACAAAATATTTGGATGCTATCGATAAATCAACATTATAAAAATTATTTAAAGATAATATTAGATGTTTTTGTAATATTAAAAATTAATTATTATTTTGTATTAAATGCCTTACTTTTTTATTTGTATTTTTTCGGTTAAAAATTGAATTTTGTTTAAACAAGCAAATGAGTTTTTTTTCTTTTTTCATTTTTTCTTCCGCTTTAATTTGGGCAAGTAACTATTTTACTATAATTAACCTTATTTTTCTCAAAAATATTTGTTTTACGTTTCATGTGCTACAAAACCAAGATTGAACGGAAAAGCGTGGTTTGGTTCCAAAAGTTTAAAAAAAAAAGGGAAGGGGAAGTATTTCTGTGTTATAACTGCAAGAAATATAATTAAAATTATTTAAAATATCACTAGTTTATCAAAGGTATTATGATGTACGAATAATATATATATTGTCTTCGGCACAATTAAACAAAATCGCTATCTCTCTGGTTAAGTACGTGCCTTCTTTGCGTCTTCTCTGCAGTATCTTAAATTTTATTCATCGCCATTTCTTTCTGTTCGCCTTCCCCTCAGACTATCAGCCTACAGGATTGTTACTATTAGTCTTGAAACGGCATTTTTTGTCGAATCACTTTAAACGTCTGTATCACTTTTCAAATTATTGCCATCAAATATTAGCGCCCTTTGTTATATTTAAAGCAATTAAATAATGATGAATCGGCATAACTGTATGCCTGTTTCTCGCACTGTGAAAAACCAACGATATCAGAGTCAGCAAATTTTGAATAACGTAGTCCTCCACCCGGAGCCGGTAACTTTAATTTCGATTTTGTTTTATTATCTATTTCATATTTTTTACATTTTAATGAATTCTTGATTGAAAAATTAAAAAATTAAAAAATAAGCAGTGGGAACAAACACACTGTACGGAATAAATATTTTTATCTCTATCGCGCGAGTTTTCTTGTCGGAAATTCTAAAGGTATGCCGCTTTTGAATATTTTTATCACAAAATGCTCTCGAAACGTGTATGTATGTGTAAATGAAAAAAAAAACGCCCCTTTGGCCGTAATATGGAGTCTGATAGATTTCATATTTTTTTTTTTTTTTTTTTTTTTTTTAGCAAAAAGGGGATGTTTGTCCCGAATGGGATAGTAGTCACGAAACGACATTTTGCATCGAACCATTTAAATGCATTGATTATCGCGCTCTATTATACTTAAAGAAATTAACCCTCTCTGCGTTTGGACCCTCTGGCGGTATTGTTTCCTAAAGCGTTAGCAGCTTTGTCAACAAAGCTTTTGAAAAGTGTTATACGTGTCTTTCACAGAACTCACCAAAAGCGTTAAGCAGTTTTTCTCAACCCCCCCCCCAGACGCCCCTGCAGAGAATGATCAGATGAAGTGATTTAGTGTCGACTGTAAAAGTATCAATCACTGTCAGAACATTACCCTTCGGGAGATTTCAAGTGTCTGGAAAGTGATCTGACTTGTAGCAGTAATTGTTCGCTTTAGTTACGGAGTATGTTCCAAAATGAAAATTTTGTGGAAACCTGAAATCAAGACATTAAAAGAAAATAATTATAACTGTTTAATTTTTTTTCTGTTCATAAATCTGCATTTTTATGTATGTATGTATGTAGATGTGTGTGTGTGTTTATATATATATATATTTAAATTGTTATGGACAATTTATGTGCAATGTGCATACGCCCGTAATATCAAGATATTTTTGTATTTATCCCGTAATATCAAGATATTTTTGTATTTCTAATACCCTCCACTTTACCTCTTATATACGATTGATGGCTTAGGGACAGAAGGAATATTTTCTCTCGTAATATCAAGATATTTTTGTATTTCTAATACCCTCCACTTTACCTCTTATATACGATTGATTGCTTAGGGACAGAAGGAATATTTTCTCACTGAAACAATATGATTTTCGATATGTTATATGTTTTCCCTTTTTTAATAAATTAAATTATCTTGGGCACTTTGAAAAATTCTTATTTTATTTGCGACTTTGGGTATTTTTTCATCAAGAGTTTATCTGAAATTGCGGATTTAAATAATATTTCACAATTTACTTGATATAATGACCAAACTAATTAACTGGACATGAAGAAAAAAAAAAAAAAACTTGTGTATTTTCTAATCATAATCACATACGTCTATGAATTTTGGTCACTCAGTTTTACCTTTTGTATATAGCGATAAGTAAGGAAAGCCGCGAGTTTATTAAGCATGCCATAATGATACTGTGTTCTTTAAAATTTAAGAAAATATCAGTATGTTTTACAATTTCACTATTTATTATTTTGGGAGTGGAGGAGAGCTAAGAGCAAGTATAAACAGTTGGCTTCTAGAAATCTTGGTGCTGAAAAATTATCAGAGCATTAATGAAAAAAAAATCTAATTTTGATGGATTGATTCTTATGTTTTTATGTCCTAGATTCGCAGTCCTGGTACTTTAAATTCAATAACCGAAATAATAACAATTAAAAAAATTAAGAAATTTCTCTCATACGTCCTTTCGGTGTAATGTTTTCCACATGTAAGTAGCAAGCAGAGAGTCTCTGATTCGATTCTGAGACAGCGCAGGAATTTAATCTTCAAATTTCTTCCCTCTATAAAGTTAATATTTCTAAATTGGGAAAAACAAGAAGCAATAATCTAATGCTTTTAATGCTTATTTTTTAGAAGTTTATTTAATTTATTGCAAATCACTCGAGGGCTATCTTCTTAAGAGAAGAGATGCCTTTAAGAAGGACTTTCTCAGCAAAACTGGATCAGACACAAATTACATATGAGAAAACTGCGAAATGACCCATGCAGCCAGCTCTTTCGCGGCGTTTCGAACCGGATCGAACTACCTGTGTTCAGTCACTTTACCGCTGATGTGCTAGTTCTCTTGATGCGCTTTATGGAATGTTTGGCTTATATGATTATGACAAAGTCTCGAGGGTTATCTGCCTAAGGGGAGGGATGCTTTCATGGCGGACTTTCTAAGGGAAATTGGCTTCTTTACACGTTGCACATGGGAAAACCACGAAAACGTTCATGCAGCCAGCCCGTCGCGGGATTCAAACCTCGGATCGAATTAGCAATTTTTAGCGACTTTACTGCTTGGCCGCTGGTGGGCGTTATTACGGAATGTGAGTTTTCTGTTTTGAATCGGAAAGTTGAAAGTATTTTTAAAGTATTCAAAATATTATACTTAAGTAGAGGTAAATATATATTTTTACTGAATATTGTCTTTCAGTTTTACTTTCAGCGTAATTACATAACAAAGAAACATACAATTTTATAAATATTTATATAGATAACTTGGCTTTTGATATTCAAAAAAATTCAATTTTTTTTATTAGAAAAGTAGAATTTATATCCAGATATTTCCACGTGCATTTATTGGTTTTATACTTTAAGTAAGTTAAGAAGTAAGGTTATTTCTCAGAATTCACTACATTCTTAAATTTTATTTTTCAGTACAATAATATGGAATTATTCTTGAAGGGTAGGAATGGTGAAAGTTTTAAAATATGAAAATAAAAAAAAATATGTTTGCACTAAAATGTTGCAAATCATAGCGAATGTTTTAACAAAATTTTGCACAACAGTTTACGATTAAATTCATCTTCATTCAGTTATGTTTTCTTAAGAATATTTATATGTCAATATAAATGTGAATATTAAAAATTATATATAACCTGATTTGAACTAGAAATAAGCTTTTCAACAGGACTTCGAATACCCCAAATAATATGAATATAATCTATCTGAATATTCTGGAATCATTTATTTATTTATATGCATATGTGAGAGTAACAATCTTTATATTTCTAGATTTTTTTTTTTTTTCAATTACGGTTTTACACCTAAGAAAATTAAATATTTTAATTTCCATAAAATAAAATACAAAATAGGCATTCTATGGCAAAACTAAAATGTAAAACCACTTTTATTCACCAGAACTCGCAACCTGTGTCTACTTCAACTAAAAGAAGGAAAATCAATTTTTGTTCATGTGGCTGGCTGAGTTAGGAATAAAGAAATAATCTCCATCCCACTTCCAAGAACTAAAATTAAACAAGCTCCTTTCTTTGCACATAACAAAACGCATAATTTATTTTATGTTCAACTAAAAATAATTAGACTATTTGAATAAGCATAGCACACGAGTGATGCCTTCGTGAAGAGCGTTCGAAGGGAAATTGGCTCATATTTCCGTTGCACATGGAAGAAAGTTGTCAAAACGCCTCTGATGCAGCCAGCCCGTTCACTTGGGTTCGAACCTTAATCAAACTATCAGTATTTAGTAGTCTTTACCATTCGGTTACTTGCGGGGTTCAATTATTTGTTAAACAGAGGCAATAATTCTATTGATATAAGTAGTCATTTTAAGAACAAAATACATAATTGCTAAAATTATATATTATGTATTTCATTCCTTATATTATTTATATCAAAAAAATTACAAACATATGAATGAATTAATTTATTTAAATTTTCGATATTAGGGTAGAAAGAAGATCAAACATTTCAGATAACTGTAGCTCTCAATATTTTCAGTAAGATAATTGTAGTCTTATTATATTTCTTGCTGTCTACAGTTTATTAATTATAGTGCGAAAAGCAGATGATTCTGATGCTTGAAATGTAAATTATACTTGTGTATTTCTTTCCCATCATTCTAATTCTTTATAATATTAATATTAAAATCATCTGAATTAAGTCTAGCTCATTAGAACACTTCTGTTAACAATGCATTGTTAACAATACACAAGTAATGAAAACATTGGAAAAGTAAAAGTTCAAAATACGAAGCAATCAAGTTTGTTACAACTAAAGCGGTTTAATCTCTGCTATTAAAACTGAGGCACTCTAAATGTAAAACTATGTGCACGTGAGCATTTAAGATCAAGATGCCAAATGAATTTCCGAGCAAATGTATCGGTATAGATGAATTTATTACAGAACTAGCCTCTTGAGCGACCAAACTCCTGAAATAGTAATTATAAGAAAAAAATATATACGATTTTAATAAATCCAGCTAATGATTGATAATAATTGAAATGAATATGCTTTATTGCTTTTCAATTGCTTAGTCTGCTAATTAAAAAAAGAACAAATTTGGAAAAAAATTAAAAACTACTTTACGCTTTGCTGAATGACAACACACTGCTGTGTGGATGATAAATATATTTTAATTCGGACAGTGGCAATACATTTATTTGAGATCGTTAAGTCTTTTTATTAAATTCGAAATTTTGGAATTTTGCCGAGTGGCAACACGCTTCTTTTTTATCTGTGACTTTTCTGAAATTTGAAATATATATATATATACGTTTAAAAACCTTACGTTTTGCTCACTGACAAAACAAAGATTTTAACTGCTTAATTTTTAATTAAAATCCTTAAATTCACACGAAATAAGAAATAAAAAAAAATAAAATCGAAATTCAAAATTCGGGCTTCGAGCTGAGGATGTTCTAGCACAGCACTATGTGTGTCTAAAATTTGGTGATTCTATGTGCCGCTGTGTTTCCGCAATGCGGTTAAATCCGAAAGATAAATATATTGCGTTTTTGCAAAATGGCAACACACTTCTTTTATATCGCTGAGTTATCTGTTTAAATTTGAATTATCTGAATAAACAAAGTTCCGCTTTCTGAAAAAATTTAAAACATTAAATTTGAATCACTGAGTTCATATGCAAAAGCTCCTTAAATTCTCATAAATTATGAATAAATTAAAAAAAAAGTTCGAAATTCAAAATTCGGGGTTCGAGGTGCACATGTTCGGGTGATGTTCAAAATTTGATGGCTGTATCAAGTTCAAAAAGGATTGTAAGTATTTCCGTTTTTCCTCAATGCGAAAGAAATATGCATACATACCATACTGTTGTATCCGATTGTTACTCGCTTATGATACGTTTTAAGTAAAGTTCATCGTAAAAAGGTACATGGTTTCGTTCATAAAGGAACATGGTCTGGTATTACAGAGGGTATATTTACTCATGTTTCTCTAAATAAAAATACTGCTATCAGTACTATTATCGTCTCTAATTATCAATACTAAAATCCTTAATTAACCCCCAAAAATAATAATTTTGGAATTGACCAATCGGATTAACTGAAAAGTAATGTTTCAAATGAATGTATGTAATATGGAACATAATTGCCAAAGTTTGCTATAAATTCTTCACTACTGTGTAGGTGTTAGAAAGGCTATTTGTTTTTCTGCCTTACGAGTTTAAGGCTTAATAAGATCTTATTTTTAAATTATGGAAAAATTTCAATGAGTTCAATGTAATCTTACTCCAGGATAAGAATATATTGAATTCCTAGTATTATTTCCTGGTTGTAGGAAAAAATGTCACCCGGAAAATAAGGAACGGAAAGATAGGCACCGGAAAATTAGGAAACGGAAAATAAGTCACCATTCTTTTGCAATGAAAAAAATAAGGGATGTTTAGAAATATCGCCAAGATGGGATATAAAAGTTTTATCATAACAACCATATCTGCGGCATAGGGAAATCTTCTGACGATGATTGAAAGAAGCTAAGCGAGCTGCTGGCCTGTCCGATGATAAAAATAGAGGGTTGACCAGCGGGTCATGGTCATTAGTGATTGTTCCCCTCGTACCCCATGTAGTTATAGCCTTAAGCTGTGGTTCAGGGGGTGAAACATTGTCGCATAACTGAGCGTTAAAAGCAGTATTATAACAAACCGTTGTAGATGAAATTGAGTCACAGTTTGCGATAAGAATACAAAAACCTGCTATCGAAATGACCTAGCTCGGCTGCAGCTAGCTCAACGTCTTACCCTTAAAAACCTCAAGAGAGCCTGTTATAACCCTGCCGGCTAAATTAGAATTTGGCAGGTTTCCCCAACTCCGATTGGCGACATTATTTGGCGAGATTTTAGAGTTCCTTTTTTTCCGTTCCTTATTTTCCGGGGGCTTTCTTACCGTTTCCCTTTCTTCCGGGTGACATTTTTTCCGCACACCTTATTTCCTAGTATTCCTCACTTACGTTCGAACCTAAATCAAACTATCAGCAAGTATTTTATCATTCGGTTATTAGCAAGGTTCACCTAGACGAAACCAATTCAAAAATTTTATTCCAGTACTAAACTCGACACCCGCAATAACTCCAGTCTTACTATATTTCTTGTGCTCTGTAATACCTATATTGGAAAAAAATTAAATGTAAATTATATTATCGATTTTTCTTTCGCATCATTCTAAAT
>KK112977.1:85650-153100 GCA_000611955.2 Stegodyphus mimosarum | reverse complement strand
ATATTATATATATATATATATTTTAAATTTATGTCGGCGAAAACCTCCCTGACCCCCCCCCGGTCTTTAAGAAAATTTACTCCGTTATAAAGATTTATCTGCCGGACGGCGGATAGATCTTTATGTTCAGCACTCAATACTCAGTATACTCAATAAGTGGTTGTGCCATTTTCGCCACATGTTCCGCTAAATATGAATCAAATTCGCCATCTACGTGGTTTCTTCAGCGACGAAAATGACGTTTGATTCCACACCAAGTACCCTCTATAGGGCCGTTCACACTTGATACACAACGACGCTATCGGAGTTAAGCGACGCATGGAACACCGCTCTAACCAGCCTAGCCAACACAGTCTTGAAAGTCACCGTCTTGTCTTTCGAGACGGTGTTGGCCTAGCTCATTCACACTTACTGGCAGCGTTTACTAGGGACGGCCAATAGGCAAGTAGAAGATCGCGCGCGCTTTCATTCGTCGGAGACAGTCTTCCGCCGTGAATCTTTGATCGATACAGCAAAAACTGAGCGATTTTTTTAAATGGTTCAACCGAAACGTATGTTGGGCAGAAAACAACGAAAATGTATTTTGTTGCTGAGTTAACTTCTGGTCATTTAGTACACAGGTTTCAAATCATCAAAAATTAGTTAGAAAAATAGAAACGTGTTTCATTATTATGTTTTATTGTTGTCATTTAATTATTGTTATCAGTATTTTCATTCCAAATGATAAGCGAGTTTATAAAGTTTATACGATTCATTTTTTTATTTGAGGTAATAAACAGTACCTTTTTTTATGATGAAACAAATTTAGAAGAAAGAAAAATATTAGATTAACGCTTTTGTCTATGCTTTGCTTTCGCTACTTTTAATTCCATTGCTAATTTTATAATACAATTAGATATTTATCTGAGATCATTGATACCAGTAATTTAATTCTCCGGATTCAAAATCGAAACACAAAAATAGTATTAAATGGAAAAGAAAATTACTTACTGTTTCGATGAAGACGATCTGAAATCATCAACCAAGAGTATTCTACGTGTATTTTTGTAGCCCTTAAATCGACTATCCCATATAACGGGATGTCGCTGGATTTAGGCAATTAGACTATCATTTTCGCTCATATCTTACGAAGCAACAAAATACAAAAAATAAAGAAACACCTTATCCGTTATACAGCGATAAATTAAAATTAAAAGTACCCTCCTCAGAAGATTTTTGCCGATATTTTCCCGATATTCAAAGATCCTAAAATTTTTAATTTACTTCAAAATATATCTACATTAACACAGGAAATTAAAGTAACGCAGAATACCCATAATGGCCTGGCCAAAAATTGCGCTTAGTGAGAAAAAAAGTACCAGCGAGGATCGAACTTCCGATCAGCACATCTACAGCTTGACCACTTTACCCACTCAACTGACACTTCTACCGCCGTTCTTGCGAATTGTACTATAAGTTATGGTGCTCTGAATGCAAGAATTAATTTTTGATGGGTATTCTGAGTTTCTTTAATTTCCTGTGCTATTGTAGATATATTTTGAAGTAAATTAGAAGTTTTAGGATCTTTGAATATCAGGAAAATATCAGCAAAATCTTCTGAGGAGGATACTTTTAATTTTAATTTATCGCTGTATAGTGGATAAGACACATCTTTATTTTTTGTATCTGGTTGCATCGTAAGATATGGATTGGATTTTAAGATTCTTAAAATGAATTTCTGTATAGGAATAATAACTGTGGAGTAAAGGCCGTCAGGCCGTTTACTCGTCCTCACTTTAAATCAAATCAATCATTCAATCGCTCATATCGTCAGCCATGTTGTTTGCGCGCTTCTGTTGATGATGATGATTTGAAATACTCTCCTGATTAGTCGGTTCCATGCGTCGGCTAGCTCCGTTTTGCGCGAAGTTAAGAATTTTCAACTGGGTCAATAGTGACAAAAAAGTGGTTTTCTCTAGCTGATCCGCTGTGTTTGTTGGGTCCATTCTGTTCGCTAGCCTCGATATGTCCCAGTGTGTACGCCGCTTATGGGCGAACCCGTCTCGGGATCCTTGCAGTACAGACAGTGGTTGACATCAGACGGCCATAACCTATTTTTTAGTCCACCATATGCCTTCCAAATGTCTGGAACCACAGTTGATCCCGGCAACATCCATTCAACTATCACTCTCTCCAAACTCATCTTTGACCTATTCTCAACTTCTCTAAAAAAAATCTGTTCGTTCCTCTTTCTATATTATCAATGACCGTCCACAGGCTTTCCTGTTCCATACTTCATTTTTCCGAACTTACTCTCATTCACTTCAACTATCACTCCGTTACCAGCAATCGGAACACTATCATTTATCACAGTCATCATACACAGTTCTCTGCTAAACATAAACTAATCAACAGCAGCATGCTCATGCACTTTCACTTCTGGAATGACAGATTCATTTTCCATTTTCAAAAATGAACACCTCGTAATCCTCAAAATATCACACATATACTCAAATGGCTATGAACTTTGAACCACGAACCTTTCCATATACTCCTACAAACACCATGCGCATTCACTTTTCCTTGCTTTTTACATTGCCATTCAAACCCATCTATACTTCCCTTTCTCTCACACAAACTCATATTATCAGCACATTTCCGACAAACAAAAAAAGTAGCAATCAAACCAACTTTCATACACCATTCAATGACAGCACGTTTCCCTTGCACTTCCAATGAAGTAATAAATGTAGATGTACATTCTCTCACCTCTCTCGACATCACAGATAAATCCATACCGACTAGTTATCCAACGAAATTTATGCAGAAAAATGGCAAAAACACACAGGAAAAAAAACCACTCGATTGATAATTACCACATAAGAATATTCAAAAGGCAACTGAATTCACTGCTCAAATTAACAAGTAATAATTCCAAAAGAACCTACCTGGAAATTTTAACTGCAGATATATTTTTGAAAGTATAAATCATCGTCTGCTACTTGACTATTTTGTTTTCATGAAAATTGGCGCTTTTAAAGAAACAATGGATGTGCTCTTTCCGAAGAAATTTATTCGTATCTAGTTATTAAAAAACGCTGCGAAAGCCATGGTTTATCGATATCTAAAGCTACAATAGGTAATATTGTCAACAAGAAATTTAAAAAATAAATAAAAAAATAAAATAAAATAATAATGAGATTTAAAAAAATTCAGATTTCAATAATTTTAAAATGACTATATCTTTAGAATTTCGATACACAGTCTCATGCGCTGAAGATAAAAATGTCCCCCCGCACCCGTACAGTGTTGCCATTGCTCGCTTTGAAATCGTTGAGTTTGTTAATCAAATATTCTTTAAAAGTTTTACAAAATATGAAATAGATAATACAACAAATTCCAAATTCAGGCTTCCAGATACCCATATTCGGGTGGAAACGTAAGTTAATCAAAATTTGATGGCTCTAGATAGCGTTGTTTTATCACAACGCCAGAAACATACATACATTTATGTAGATTTTTCAGTACTTAATTTCATTAAATATAATGCAGGACCATAATATTTAGTGGCAACAATTTAAAAAGCGAATCACGTTTATGGGGGGTTTAATCACGGGTTTTATAGTGAATCAAATTATCGAGTTAGCCATGTTGGCGCATTTGGCCTAAATCAGCATTAAAGTACAAACTAAAACAAATGGCGAATGAAAAGTGGCAACGTGGAACAAGTACCGCAAGGACGACGTACATTCGAACTGCTACACAAGGCTGACGAAAATACCACAATATCAAACTACTTTCTCACCCAGTACGTCTCGGGTCACGGTCCCTTCACCAAGTATTTTTATATTCGGAATATGGCTACGCTGGATAGATGCATATGTGGGGAAAGCGAAGACCCTGAACATTACATGTTTCAGTGTCCGCTAACGTCAGCCCATCACATTCGCCATCCCACCGATACTGGAATAGAATTTAGAAGATTCATCATTAAGCACCGTAAAGTCTTCCAAAACATCAAAAATATTATTGATTACCTACACCGCCACGGACTGGACCTCTGCCATGCATAGCATACAACGCGAAATAATCCTCCAGGTTCAGAAAATGCACCAATATGATTATTCACTCTTCACACTCTTATGCAGGAGTGACTTTACAAAACACACTTAAATACCTGCATTTATCGAGATAATCGTAACTTTTCTTATACCTACTCAAACTACGAACTATGAACTACTTCATACTGTGCAATGTGTGACACATACACCAGTACTACGCACTCAACACTATGTACCATGAAATTAATTCATTAACTGTGTGCTGAAATATAAACTGTGCTAAGAATCAACTTATAAACTGCGAACCGTGTAACAAAATATCAAACAAGCAACGAACCAGGTAGCAAAATCATCCCCCCCACAAACAAACTCCAAACCGAAACACAAAAGAAATATGTATGTACATCTCTAAATGACTTATTGTATTAATCCATTGTATTTATCCATGTAATTACAACGTACCCGTGTAAAGTATATCTTATGTCAATATTGTCTGCAATGCAAATTATACATTTTTAATATATAACTATTATAAATGCCGCAATGTAAACAAATGCCCGAGCATGGCCCTAGCGTGCCCCGTGAAGGTGCACTTTCATAGATAGTGGCAGTGGGGCGATACCAGTTTTGCCCATGGCGATGTTTTTGCGTCCCCTGTACTTCTTTTTGTTTGTCCGTCTGCTCATTCAAAAAAAGTCGCCAAGCATTTGAGCCTTATTTTGTTTTGGGCTCATATGCATAGATCCATGATTCGTCACCTGTGTAAGACATTATACACAGCCTTTGATGCACCTTGAACATATTTTTCCACCATTTCCTTGCAACAATCGACGAGAGCCTTCTTTTGAGTGTTTGCCGGATAACAAACGTAGTTTACGACCAAATGTTGATGTAATATCTTATCAATGCTTATTATACTAATGCCCAAAGATCAGTGGTGTAGCTAGAACTCTTGGGCCACTATGCAAAAAATTTTCCTGGGCTCCTCACCCAATAATTTTAATGTGCTTAAAAAAAATTAAAAATATTAAAAAAGTTAAAAGTTTTTAAAAAAATCAAGAATTCCACGAGCCAGTGATTTCATGAGGATTTTTATCACAGCTGGATTAATTGTTAAAAAATAAACACACGCTCTTAGGGAACCAATTGAAAGGTACGTAACATGAAGAAAGAATAAAAAGGAAAATATTTTCCCTTGACCAACTGCTGAAATGCACATTTGCTTTAGTCTGGGTATTTGACGTCAGATGATTTTAATCTGTTATTTAAGACCTTTTGTGTGCATGCGTGTGAGTACGAGAGAGAGATTTTTCTCTGCTTTCACTGAGATACATACCGATAATAAATGAATAAATCTGTATAAAAAGAGAACATGTCGACGTAAAGTATAGCATTAAGAAAAGGAAGAAAGCCTAGATTTACGGAGATTTTTAGATAAAACACAAGAGGTTTTACATACTAATATGTTTTTAATTTTTATATAAAATCTGCACCTATCTAAGTTTTTTTCACTTAATTTAGCAAACTTATAAATAACTGGTTATATTATAAACTTATCTAAATCCAATGTTCAATCTTAGAACCCCACAAACACTAACAAACGAATAATCGCTTTAGTGTGAGAATAAACAGGTAAGACTTAAGAAGGGTTAATTACCCTTTATTTCTTAGAATAATTACAATCAACTCCTAACTAGGAGTATACAGCAAAGCCTTCACTTGGGCTTGAACTTAAATAATTATGAAATTAAACTAAACTAAGCTTAACTAAAGCTATTTGAAAGGTATAGCCGAAGTTATCAGAATTTTAAGTAGTTGGACCCTAAATATTAATTAGACCGGCGAAGTCAACCAAGGGCCTAAGTAAAGCGTAGTATCCTAAGTGAGAACGTAGCCAAAAGGCAAACGTACGCTAGTCAGGAAAATCAGACTCTCTCTCGCGCGCGCGAAGTCAATGCCAATGATTTTGTATTACGGAGTGCCTATGGTTCAAAACCATTTACCTCCTCATCAGAATTAAATAAAGTGAGCAGAAATAGGAAAAATGCAGAAGTTAATTTACTTGATGCACACTAGAAGGAGCCACTTACACTCGAGAAAGTTTAGGGATAGATTAAAAAGTTAAGATTAATAATATGAAAAACGAGTTTTTATGTACTTTTTTTTTAAAGTTTTTATACACAATACAAACACTAAAGCAAAAAGCGGATAGGAACGATGTTAACAATTAATAGGCTCATTGGCATGTGGCGCAAAGTATTAGTACAAATAATAACGAGATAGACGCGCGAAAATATTCAGAGGCAGGGGAATTCTGCGGGAAAATGTGATTCTTAAAATAACAGATTGATAACAATGCAAAAGGCCGGTTTTCAGATCGATGGAAGCAATTTCAGCATGAAATGGTAAGCAAAATGGCAATCAATGGGAGTTTGACAGAAGACGTTCTATCTTCATGGTGTCTGAGCTGGAACTGAAGCAGGAGAAATCAAATCGGTTAATGATGTATACAGCACCTAGCAAAAATCTACTTTAAGTAATGGAGCTTTAAGCTCTTGGCGTTGGAGATTTAAAAATAAGGCGATATCGCCGCGCCTTTCTCGGCGAAGCTGAAACAAGTACTCTAGGTACGTAAAATGGAAAAGCATCAGAACATGCAGTTTGCTGCGGAAGTAAATTTTTTGTAAGTCTTTTCACCAAAGTTTATGAAACTAAGTCCTATCTTAGTACAGTTTATAAGTCCTATCTTTTGATAGTGGCATAGAATCACAAAATACACATTTTTTACTAGTTACACTATATGCATATTTTGAGAACACATCACACAGTGATTAAATTTATAATGGGTGATGGGGTAAGAGCTTTGACAGAACTCGGTACAAGTTCAAGTCCACATAGTAGTAAAACAAAGTCTCTATTGTGATAATATGAACACACAGTACAGTTGAAATAAATAAGAGTTTTGTCAGTTCTCGGTACAAGATCGAGTCCATATACTAAAACACAAAGTCTCTATTAAAGCTATTTACATATTTACATTTCACCAACGAGAGTTGTGAAAGATGCTCCTGGGTCTTCTCGAGGCTATTTCTATTGTGGGATCCTAATTAATAAGGTTACGTATGTGCTGGAATTCGAAATTTTCTATTAAGTAGAAGTTGTGACTAGTTGATAGGATTTCGTTTGATATAGGTTTAACTTTAAGATCCTTGTGTAGTCGTAGATTGCGAAGAAACCAGGGTGAATCTGTAGTCCCTCTGAGGATTTTATTTTGATATACTTGAATTTTCTTTCTATAAGTTTTATATACGGTTGCCCAAATTGACCCATCCCGGAGCGAACGTCGACCACGACTGAATTCGTTATACCAGTTTTTTACAATGCTGTAGGATGGTGCTTTATCGCTGCATAAAGAATTAAGTTCATTGAAGCACTTTTTCTTTAATAATCCACGTCGAAAGTTACGAAAAATAATCGCACAAAAATGTTCACAAATCAATTTCATTCTTTGCCCGAGGTGAATTTTTCAATTTGCTGTAAACAATACAAATGATGCTAAAGTGGTAAATCGTTATTTTTTTTTCATTCGAGTCGTTTTTTCATGATAATTTGCAAAAATTTATTGAGCTTCTGACTTGTGATGAGCTATATGAGTGATTTTGTGAATTATTTTAACCAAGGATATTATGTTTTTCTGGATTACTGTGGATTATCTGCTGCTGACTAGTGTGTGCCATTTTCGCCCCAGTATCACTTGGTGATGGAAGGAAGCGATACACCGCCGGTTACTGCAATGGATGTGGTAAATATGATTAAATCGAAAGTTACGGTGATTCCTGATGAAATTATTTCATTTGGCGATCGACTACTTGGAAATGGATGGTGCGAACTCATTGATGCGGACACGTTGACATTGCTGGACTACCTGAACGTTCTTCAGTTAATCGAAAGACTGAAATATGGTTCAATCGCCTTCGAAATGGGATTTAAGGAAAACTACGAATGTGCAAAAACGGAGCAAGATCGGCATCATTGAGGGACTCTTGCAGCTATTAAACGGTAAGTGCGAGACCTATGGAACTATTAATCCTGATGTAATTAATATGTCTGTTTCTGAAATTTCTAGCAAGATAATTGGAGATAAGATTAAATCGGTTAAAACTGAGCTAGTTAATATTAAAAATGTCTCTAAAGATAATATTAATGTAATGGACAATAGTAATGTTACTGTGATTGATAATGTTGTTAGCGATTCTGCCCCAAAGCCCAGAAGGCCTTCCAAAAAAAAAAAATAAGCGCTCAGCCACTGAGCTCATAGATGCCGATAAACCCGGCTATTCGGCCAAAAAACCCAGCTAGGCCATCAAAAATAATTAAATGCAACGTAGATATAAATACTAAAATTAAATTTGATATGCTGGAGGCTGACAATATTGATATACAGGGTGATCAGGAAGTTATTGAAATCCTGCCACCTAAGGTAAAACCCATCATGGTTAACCCAGTATAAAATTTTTGGATTTTACTAAGCAATTGAAAGCAGATACTAAGCTAGATTTTGCTGCTAAGATCTATGATGAATTCCTGAAAATATTTCCGAAGACTGAATCGGACCATAGGGATATCACTAGATACCTGACCGAACGTAGCGTTGATTCTTATTTAATTATCAAAAAAGAGGATAAACCAATCAAGGTAGTTTTGCGGGGTCTCCCGATTGACTGCCCCAAAGAAGAAATACATGAAGAGCTTGAAGCATTAGGTTTTAAGGTCATAAAGGTGGCTCAGATGCATAGGTTAAAATCCAAAGCCCCGATGCCACTCTTTCAAGTACAACTAGAAAATAGACCAGGGGCTGATAAAATTTATGATGTCACATATTTTATGTGTTTTTATATCAATGTTTCTACTTATAATGCCTCAGGAAGTGTTGTGCAGTGTCATAACTGCCAGCACTTCCATCACTCGGCGGAAAATTGTAATCTCAAACGCCGCTGTGTCAAATGCCCGGGGCATCATAAAACTGAGAATTGTAAGGAAAAAAGATTAGAAAATGTATTTTGTTGCAATTGTAAACAACCAGGGCATACCGCGAACTATCGTGGATGTTCGAAATTTTCAAAGCCTACCAAATCTGTTGATAAAAATGTAAATGCTGTAACCAATGCCAAGAGTGATCGTAGTGCAGGTATTAATCTGGTGTTAGCTACGCTAATGCTGTCAAAGGTGTAAACAAGGCCAATGAACAGGCCAATATTGTACCTGACCCTACTAAAAATATTAAAAATGATAATACAAATTCTGGTAATAATGATATTTCTAATGTAAAGCTAAATAATGTATTAAATAAGGAAATAGTTAAAAATTTTTCTGATGTTTTTAAATTTGTTAAAGAACTATTTGAGGTCTTTAAAGGCTTCTCTTTCTCAAAATGTATTCGTAAAATAACTAGTACAATGCCTGAGCTACAGGCAACTGAAAACGAGATTGACAAAATGTTCATACTGTTTGAAATTTTTGAAAGTGTATTTGGTTCCCAAAATGATGCTTAATGTATTGTAATGTAAAATAGTATTGTAAACATTATTACATGGAACGCAAACGGTTTATCTGGTAAAATTAATGAACTCAGGGATTTTGTGAGTGAGCACAGCCCCGACTTACTATTCCTACAGGAACACAAGCTTGATCCATCCAGCCCAATAACTATACCCAACTACTGTGTTTACAGATCCAACAGGGCAATAGGAGCAAATCGACAAAGAGGCGGTGGAACTGCTCTCCTTGTTAAGCGCTGCATTCTCAACTATCAAATAACAATCCCACAGCTTTCAGCCATAGAGACCATAGCTATTTCAATCACAACAAACACTAACACTACATACATTTTTGTATCCACCTATATTCCACCATTGAAACTACATGCTGTTGTTGAGACAGACCTCAACAACTTACTCTCACTTGGTACACACGTCATTATAGGTGGTGACTTAAACGCACGACACCGCACGTGAAACTGCTATAATTCTAATGTCATGGGCGATGTAATATTCAATTTGGCCTGCAGGGTCCTGTTCCAGATAGCAGCTCCAAGTACCCAAACACGGTATGCAACTAATTCTACAGGTATCATAGACTTCTTCCTACTCAGAAATACCAGTGCTCCACTGGCTATTTCTGTGTTGGATGAATTGTCCTCTGACCACAATGCAGTCAGACTGATCCTGGATATTAGTAGCTATACTACATCAGTCAAAAGAGCCTTTAAAACTAACTGGCAAGCCTTTGCCAAAGCTCTAAACAACATCCAGTACACTATGCCAATGGTACAAATGGGAAACGACATTGACAGCTTAGTCAAGGCCTTCACCGATGACATCCAAAATGCCCATAAGTCTGCTCAGGAGGAGATCAAAGAGAACAAGCTAGTAAGAAACAAGGAGCTACGTGAACTCATCCAAAGACGAAATGCTGCCAGGAGGCAGTTCCAGAGGACCAGAAATCGTGCTGATAAAATTTTGTTCAATCGTCTCTGTGATGCAGTCAAGTCTCGCACTAATTATTATGCACAACTCCGCTGGACTGGATACCTTGAAACCCTTTCCAGGGACGGCAATTCTATCTGGAAAGCAATTAAAAGGTATAAGAAATGTTACAACAACATTCCGCCCCTTAATGGCCCTAGCAGGATCTACTACACCAAAACTGAGAAAACTGAATGTTTAGCAGATCAAATGGAATCTCAGTTTTGCACAAACAACATTCAAGACCCCAACACTAAGCATTTAATTGCTAACTTTCACAACAGTTATATGACAAGCCCACGCACAAACCACACTATTTCAGTTATGCCCTCAGAAGTCTGTGCTTATGTCAAAAAGCTCAGGACTGGACTCCATCAACAACAGAATGCTAAAGAAATTCCCGGTCAAGATCATCTTCTACCTTACCAAGATTCTTAATGTTATCCTGCAGTGGCAGCACTTTCCTGAATCATGGAAAACTGTCAAAATCACCCCAGTCTTAAAGTCAAGAAAACCTGCGGCACGTCCGGATTCCTACAGGCCCATAACCCTGTTATCATCAATCAGCAAGATTCTGGAGGCGATATTACTCAAGCGAATTAATGACCATCTGGAACGCAACAGTATCATTATTCCCTGCCAGTTTGGCTTCCGGCGCCAGCATTCTACTGTAAACCAACTTTACAGAGTCGTCGAATTCATTACAGAAGGAACTCAGCAGAAGAAAGTCACTAGAGGGCTTTTCCTTGACATAGCTAAGGCCTTTGATCGGGTATGGCTGGAAGCACTCATATACAAACTGCACAACCTGGGTTTCCCAGGCTACATCATAAACACAGTTAATTCCTACCTAACAGGTAGACACTTTGTCGTTCAACTTGCAAACACACTTTCGACACGTAGGAAAATCCTTGCAGGCGTTCCCCAGGGGTCCCTACTAGGACCTACACTTTTCAATATATATATGAACAACATACCTGTCACAGACAACACAACACTCACAATGTATGCTGATGACACTGCGATCCTCACTCAAAGTGCATTTCTCAGTCTAGCAATCCAACGGTTACAAGCTTACATAAACATACTCGAGACTTGGCTTGTTCAATGGAAAATAAAGGTAAATGTCGACAAGACTCAAGTAATATTATTCACCATAAGAAAGAAAATCAAAGGGAAGCTATCTCTCTCTACGGACAAGAAATTCCATGGGCCAAGCAAGTCCCTTACTTAGGGGTGATCCTCTGTAATACTCTGACATGGACTCCACACATCACATCTATTATTCAAAAGTTTCGAGCTGCTAAAACTACACTTCACCCCTTAATTTCTCGAAACAGTATACTTTCCATAGACAACAAGTTGCTCATTTACAAAACCGTCTTGCGTCCCATCCTATGTTATGCTTGCCCTGTCTGGGCATATTCATGTAAGAGTTCTAGAAAGAGGCTGCAAAGAGTGCAGAACCTCATCATACGACAAATCACCAATGCGCCGTGGTATGTCCGTAACAGTAAAATTCATGAGGAATTACAGGCTGAGGAAATTTGTAAATACTACTGCCAGCTTGCCCGGAAGTTCTATGAAAACCTCCCTAACATTAACAACCCGGTAATTCGGATCTATGATTATGACGTTAATGATAACAGTAACAGTAAAAGGCCTATGGCCATCCTTAATATCACCGACTAACTCATTACTTGTATTTCTTTGCCTGATATGTATTGTGTATCTGATATGTAATGTGTACTATCTCTGTTAACACCATGTAATTCTCTGTTTTTGTATTCATGTTTATTGCATAGTTCCGTGGGTCTCGCACTTCCTATATCTTCTCTTGTCTGTGTTTAGTATCTAAGTGTCTTTGCAAGACTGTTCTCCGGTTTCCTTGGCAGTTTTTCCCAGATGGCATTGTCTACGAACATTTTTTTAATTTGCGGCACACTTCATAACTCCAAAACGTATTAATATTTATCTACTAGTAATTTAAAGCTCATAAATTCAAACATCAATCATAATATTATATATATATATAAATGTTATTATGACTAGTTCTCCACTTTGTTAATCTGGTATCATTCTAAATTGCTTACCTGTTCTACAAGGGGTAGGGTTTTATTTTACCCAGGCACCCTGGTGTTACACCGCTATTATGTCTGTCTGTCTGGTAAAACATTCTAAAGAAGTTACAGTTAAAAATATCAAACTTTTGATTGGAATTCGTCTGCCAAGACAAGAAATGTAAATAGCAACCTATGTAGTAACTTTTAAGTTTCAATATATTATTTCATAAAACATAAACAAAGAATTATAAAGCAATTCTCATCATGGCCAATTGACATGATAAACATTTTGTCCTCAATTGTCAAGAGTTCAATTTTTCAAGATGATTGCTTTCTCTATTTCTCATTCTTTTTGCTCCCTGCGAAACGTAGTATAATACTTCAGAAATTTTAGATTGTCCTGAACAGCAGTGAATTATAGTGTCTTGGAGTCTTCGGCCTCACGGCCTTTACTCAACAATTAGTTACCCTGCTGGGTTGTCAAAGTAAAACTTAGATTTTTTGGCAATTGCTTTCTTCCTTAATGAAGATGAGCAAATGTGGCGCTATCTAGGAGCCACCGTAGAAGTGTTGGCATAAGAGATGGAAGTTGCAGAGGTGAATGGCAATAATGATAAAATACGCATGGCATATATTTTTTGTGCAATTGTTGAAGTTGAATTCTTGTTTAACACAATTTCGATGAAGCAAGTTATGTAAAGCATGGAAAATTTGCTGGGAAAATAGAATAAAAATCTTCTGCGATTGGCTGCACCGACCAATCGAGACATTTCTTTCAAGTCACATGAATGAATCAAGTATTTGCAGTAAAATAAATTCGTAGATAGAATAAAGCTACTCCCAGACTACGGAATTATGTATTTTACATCTATCTATCACCGCCACGATCTTATCTTCAAGCTGAAATTTTAGAGGAACTTTTGCCTGTGAATAGGTCCACTATCCTAGCACGCGATCTCAATGCAAAGAATAAAGTAAGGAACTGCCGCTGGACCAACAGAAATGGAGAGAAACTCTTAAATTTCATTTTAACCCATCCGGTGTATTTTTATGTGCCGAATGAGTACATATCTGCCGGAAAATCCTAGGAAAGGAGATATTTTAGACTTAGTCATTTCTACAACTCCCATCCCCATGTGTTTGGAAATCCTCCAAGATCTCACCTCAGATCATGTCCCGGTTGGAATTACGCAGGGCACGACACAAATTTTAGATGAAAAATATAAAAAACAAACTGACTGGGAATTATTTAATTACATACTTTAGGAAAATGATTTCACTGATACAGTATGTCAAAATCCTGGGGACATCGAGACTAAAGTACATGCACTTACAATGGATATCAAAAATGCTTATAATAATTCGACGAAACAGATTCCTGCACAGCAGCATGCCAGACTTCTACCTAAACATATTAGGGATAAAATAAAGGAGAGAAACAAAATACGTAAACGCTGAAATTTAACGTGGGATCCCACTACTAAGAAAACTCTAAATAAATTAAACAGAGATATCAAATCGGATATTACAAATCACAAGAGAGAAATTTGGGAAGAAAAAATTCTAAATTTTAACAGCTGAAAAGACAACTTCTGGTCCTTTGCACGCAGATTAAAGATGAAACGCACAGTGAATAAATCTATCTATTATAATCAGAAAATCGAATTAACAAATAAAGATAAAGCGGAAGTGCTGGCACAGTATTTAACGAAGCAGTTCATGCCGCAATGAAAACCCATGCGATTACAATTTTGTTTACCATGTACATCACTTTGTTAATGAATGGATAAATGCCCCTTCTGTAAAAAACAAACTTAAGTATACCAATGTACTTGAAGTTAAGGACATAATCAAGCGACTCCGGGTGCAGAAAGCCTCGGGGTACGATGAAATCACAAATCTGACAATTAAGTACTTGGCTGATAGTATCCTTAACAGATGTGTCAACATACCAAACAACTGCTTGGATTTTTCTATCCCTTCATATGTAAAAACGCCAAAGTTATTCTCATCCCTAAACCCGGGAAAGATGTAATTCGTCCGGACGGATATCGTCCAATAAGCCTCCTCTCGGGGCTAGGAAAAATATTTGAAAGAATTATCTGTAATCGCATGAAGAATTATTTGAGCATTTTGCCGCCAGAACAATTTGGTTTTCATCCTAGCCTTTCTACCACCAAACAGCTAGTTTGACTAATTGAGTACGTTGGTGAGGATTTACACACAAAGCAGAGCATTGCCTTATTCATGCTAGATGTGGCAAAAGCTCTGGCATGAGGGACTGATTTATAAACTTATCAATTTCAACTTCAGAAGAGAATTAATTCTCCTCACCCAGTCATTCATTAAGAATCGCAGCTTCTATGTTTCCTACAGCAATGACATCTCTGAACATCCCCGCTTAAGCGCAGGCGTCCCTCAGGGACCTATTTTAGGTCCTCTATTATATATATGTTACGTGGCTGATTTTCCAAAGGCAGACACGAATACTAACCAGTACTTAGGATGCTATGCAGATGATACCGCTATCGGGACGAAGTCTATCAGAGCGGATCAGGCAATTCGGTTACTGCAGACCCTACTCCTGGCCATAGAAAACTGGTGTGTCAAGTGACACATCTCAATTAATGCGTCCAAGTCCCAGTTATTAATTATTCAATGCACGCACACTAGAAATGCGATCAAAGAAAAGCTCATGCTCTTCGGTACGAAAGTACCTATTGTTCGGCGCACGACTTACTTAGGAGTGGTTTTAAATGGAAAATCAAACTAGACTGACCACATAAACCATGTGAAAGGAAAAACATTATCACGTCTTACACCTCTCTTAGGCTTTTCTTCTAAACTGGATTTACAATTAAAGATACACATTTACATTGGTATTGTGCCTCCGATTTTCTCGTATGCATCACCTGTCTGGCCAGCTTACACTAAGAAGGATGTAGCTAAGTTGCAAATAATTCAGAACAAAGCCCTACGTATGATCACAAATGCTCATTACTATATATCAATGAAACTTTGCACAAGGATTTAAACATCGAGTATGTGAACAATTATTTACACTGTTGAAATGCAAATTTCTTTAAAAAGGCGCAATAATGTGAACATATGCAAAGCTTTCAAGTTTTTGACTATATAGCACTTGACAAGGATTATAACCTTCGCCCTTTTGTGGGATTTAAATTTCCCTACTTGATTTTATTTTGATATGATGTATATAGTGTACATATTCATTTAATTGTAAAGTTCAGTGTAATCATTTTTATGTATTATGTAGTTTATTTGTTCTTATTATGTATTGTGATTTCATTATATTTCATGTATTTGTACTTTCCTGTATTTATTGCATAACCTTATCTCACAACGCAAACATGTATTTATATTTGTCAGGAATCTCTCTCCATTGCTGTGGTTGGTTTTTGCAGCCTTGTGGTGTCAATGGTACCCCATTTGTTTTCTCTGTTCTCCTCCATTGTCTTACTTTTCTGACTTGTCAGGTTTCATATGTCAGGTGCTTAATTGCCTATCTCACTGAGCCGGATCAGTCGCATATTATGCGATATCCCGGCAATAGCGATCCAGACTAGATAGAATAAATCTTCAATTATTAAAAATATATGAGATAAATACTGGAGAGAAAGTAAAATAAACATAAAAAACTAAATCTTGATTAAATAAAATAAGCAACTAATAAAGAGAAAACGCATGAAGTCCAATTTTAGCTTTACCAGGAGTTGTACACGTAAAGTTCATTTATGTCTTTAACAGGTGTTGTAGTAGAAGGAATATGTACAATTATTTACATGATGCCAAATTGGTATCCCAAATAAAAATCTTTTTTATTAATTTTTGACTGGTGAATATGAGATTTGAAATAGCTCATTATTTCAAGTCCTAAAATCATCGAGAATATATTTAATTAGACTGATATTATAGCTACAGATTGCAAAGCAAATGATTTTTTTCTTTTAGGTCAACATAATGAATGAAAAATGTCTGCCTTTAGCCATACGTTTAGAATTTGTGTAGTCAAATTCCATGAAACTTATATAATGTGTGTTGGAAATTAAACTTCGTTGTTACGGATGCTCAAAAGAAAAAGGAACTGAAGAGGAAAAGTAGCTCCGTCCCCCCACTCAGTTAATATCTTATACTTAAATAGAGACATTAAGCACTATATATGAATTTAGTTTTCAATTTTTTTTAAAATTTTAGTTAATGAAGTATAATTTAAAAAATTTTTATTTTATTTACATGATCATAATATAGTTGTGCATCTTTTTTAACAATAATTATTGCTCTTAAACTATGATTCAAATGCATGTTTTCAAATAATCTAACCTGTATGCCTGCTTTTCATACAAAAATGACAATCCATATATTCACATCAATGCAAAATATCCAGTAATTTTTCCAAAGAGAAAAAAATAATAAAATCAAACTATTTTAAACATATATTTAAGGTAACTTAATTTTAATGTGCAAATGATAAACATTTCATTGAAATGCAATATAGTAATTAAAAATTTATTTTTACAACTATAATTCTATAAAATGTGGTTGGATTCCATTCTTTGAAGTATCTACTTGGAAACAGATGCATTAGTAAAATTTGTTAACCATAAAATATTTGCTTTTGACATGATTTGCAATTTACATATATATTAGTCGCTCTTCTTTCAGAATTAAAACAGTTAATGCATTCAGTCAGTTATCTTAAACATCTTACTAACAATTTACTTTGTACTTCTTTGCATTCTACTGCACGATAAAAATTAAAGAAGCATGAAAAGCAAAGAGAACATCAACTGTGAGAACAATGAAAGAAGATGGCTTCATTGCATCTGTTTCTCATTTGACTACCATTGAATGGTCACTGACAAATGGGTCCAGACTTGAAGCACATATTAGTCCAGATTTTAAATGACTTCCAAAAGTAGATAATCATGGGCTTCAAAGCTGATAATTATTTAGCTGATGCCTAATTAAGAAATAAATATGAATCATACCTCTCTTGTATTACATTTCACCATTTTTTAATATGCTGAAAAAATTGTTTCTCATAAAATTAAAAATAAATCACAACAAATAAAAAGTTACAATATATTTAAATCCGTTGTCTCTTAATTTTCTTAAAAACACCCATTCAGAAAATTAGATGTGGGCTTGAAAATCCTTGGTAATGGCTACAAGTAGATATAGTTTTTAACTTAAAAAACACCCTGTTCCTCCCCTTTTTTGGGCACCCAATGAAAACATTTGAAAAATATCCAGCAGATAAATATCTATTACATAGAAAATATCCAATTACAATACATGAAAAAGTTACTAAAACACTCTGGCCTATATGCAAACATATGACATGAATAATATTTTTCAGACATGCAATGCAGAATTCACATTAAAAATAACTACAACTGCTTGAATGAATTACAGATTTTAATTTAACAGAATAAAATATTAAAGGCAGTGATATTAAATAAAAACAGAAAAATAATAGCTATCAACTACTTAAATAATAAAAAATAAGAAAATGAAACTAACAACCGACTTTCAAAATATTCATGATCAATTCTAAATTTATGTACTTTGCATAATGTTAAAAAATTTGAAAAGACTTAAGTCGGATTGATATATGAATCACAATTTTTATTTCATTTAAGTAAATGCTAATAAATATATCTACATTATAAAAAGATTGAAAGAACTCCATAAAAGTTAATTACAGAATTTCTAAATCTTAACATCTTATAAAAATCATGTTTTTGCTCTCTAGCATAATTTTGATAATTTGAAAATGTTCTTTTAATGCTGTATATGAACTAAATAAATGTTCTCCAAAACTCTGATTGCCATGCAAGGCAACTTTTACATTACAGAATTGGTAATTCCGATATCCACATTTAAAACATTTGTTTTTCTATGTGAAGGAATATTTTCAGTTTAACACAATAGACAGTTCACAACTAAATTCTATTAGATTTTTATGTTAATTATCCATTTTTATGATTTTGATCTACACTACAGCTTCTCCCTTCTTTAGTTCTCATCAGGATGCAAGTTTGATTTACATCAGCTTAAGATAAGGGTTTTGAATGTTCTAGAGATACAGCTTTTGGGAGTGATTATTGCAGGTTTAGTTTCTAATTTCAAGCTCTGCCAGTTAATATTACAGCATTAGCCATGTGCTAGCCAAAGTTAAAATGTGCCATTTAAAGTTCAAGGAAACTTAGACCAAATTTGTGTAGTCTCTGGCCCTAATACTTTTAAAATTGTGAATTCAATTTACGTTATTTTACAATCTCCAAATTATGTTTTGTGATTGTATACAAAATGCCTTTTGTTCAATTCAAGCTTAAATAAAAAAGCATTAATTTTTTTAAAAAATCTTCACAAGATTTTTGTGGTAATTTTACAGACTTAGTAATAATTTGCTTGACAGTGTACTGGGGTCTGAAGGATATTTAGTTAGTATTATACAATTTAGACCCTATAATTCTAAATTTTAATATTTACACCTTTTGAAAGTCAATTTTATTAGAAGCCTGTTGCCAAAATATTATCTATAGTTGTATAATAAATTATAATACATCAGATTTGTTTAAAGTGAAAAGTCTAAGTAAACATAAAATAAAATACAATTAAATCGATATGCATTTTCACAGCTGCTGAAAAATATTTAACACAAAATTTATTATGCATTCAATTATAAATATATAACTGCATTAAAAATTAACTCACTTGAGCAACTCTCATTGTATTTTGACAAGCACCACCAGCAGTATAATCTACTTTGAACTTTTCTGTCATCTCTTTATACCTTTAAGAAGGGGGAAAAATAATAAATAAGGAACTAAAGTAAACATTACATGAATTAATATTTCTTTACTCATCAGGCAGGGGAAGGAGGGTAAGCTTACTAAATATTCGGTTTCTCAAAAGTCTGGACTCATCCGAAGTTCTACTCTGAAATTCATTATTGAATTATAACTGAATACTTATTTTATGAATTCAGTTATATAGTTCAGTATAATATTTATTATATTATACTTTTTAACTGAGTGGGAAGACGGAGCTACTTTTCCTCTTTTCTTTTGAGCATCCATAACAACCAAGTTTAATTTCCAACACACATTCTAGAAGTTTCATGGAAATTGACTACACAAATTCTAAAAGTATGGCTAAAGACATTTTTATAAATTCAGAAGTACAATTTACAGAACACCAAGATAGGGAGGGGGAAAAAAAGAAAGAAAAAGCTAAAGCTTGTATTATAGCACAGAGGAATAGTACACTTTAATAATTAAACTGCAGCTGTAGATCTATCTAGCTCAGACATGAATAATAAAAATATACTATTTCTCCATATTATGATTTCTTACAACCCTACAGTTTAGCTTTATTTCATAAAGATTTCATTGTTTATTTATAAAGGAAATACACTGTTTTAAATGTCTATGAAGTGTATAAAATTACATATTTTTGCAGAAATTCTCATATTAATGAACAGATTCATTCTTAATGTAAACACAATAGTATACATTCCTAAATATATAACTGCCTTGTGATAAGAAAACACAAGTAATCAGCAACTTTATTTTTATATGGCTGACCATCCCAAATACAACATGATGAAAGAAATCCATTGGACTTGAAAAATGTGCCTACATCTAAATCTAATCTTTGCCTTGATAGGACACACATTCCAAGAAATCAGTGCTTCTGTTTAACGAAATCAAGACACAGTGATGCAAATATAGAAATGATGGGTGCTGGAGGAAAAATATATTTTACAAACATAATGCTATCAATGTTACCTGTGTGGTGACCGGATGTGAAAGAATAGTCTCAGTGTAGCTCATGCATGTCATAAGATGTGATTAAAATGAGTACCCAGCATCTGGGGGTATAGCCTGACACCCTGCCCCTGGGTATTTATTATATCCCTAGGAGACTGGTCCTCCAGGTTGGGGTTTGGGCATGGGGCTAACCACTCCATAAAAATCTGGTTGATATGGTTGAGAATTAGACATTTTGGCCATTCAAGAGATCAAAAGGCTTAGCCAAGGAATTTTGGATAAAAGAAGATGCAGTGTTATACTGTCAGGAAAAATAGCACTGCTTTGGGGTAGAATATGTAGTAACTAGAAAAATAAGAGACAGAATCATAAGACTTCAAACCTATAATGAAAGGATTTGTAAAGTGCGGATTTGAGCTTGTTCTCAAAATAGTTGTATTATCAGTGTATGATGTACAAATCAGTACAAATGATGATGAGTACTATTAATGATGAGTTTTATGATAAACTTGAAGACTCCTGTGACAAATGTTCCTCAAATGATATAAAATTGATTATTGGTAACTTTAATGCAAAGATGGCATGAGATTAGTGGGGAACTCTATGGGTAATCATAGTTTACACAAGGAAAGTAGTGGCAATTCATAAAGTAGTGATAAAGAAGATGCAGTGTTTTATATACGAGGGCATTTCGAAAAGTAAAGGTACACCGTACGCTAGAGGAAAAGAAAAGTTTTGGTGAGCAAGTTGGCGACACAGGTGTTAACCTTGAACCATAAGCTTTCTCCTCGCGGTCGTTCGGCATTTCAACGTTGATTCTGGTTGGAGTAGGTCGTGTTTAAAATGGCTGTGCCGATTCAGAATCCCGTCAAATGCGAAGTGCACTCCGTCATACGTTTTCTTCATGCAAAAGGTCGCGACCAGCGGATATTCACAAAGAAATTGTTTCTGTTTATGGGAACATTATGAATCGACAAAATGTAATGAAATGGTGTCGTCATTTCTCTGAAGGTAGGACCGATGTTCATGACGAACAAAGAACAGGTCGGCCATCTGTGATGTCCTTCTTTAGAGAACAGAGGAAGCAATTCGTGCGAATAGACGTCTCAAATTGAAAGAATTGCATCATATCATACCGGAAGTGTCAATGACAACTCTTTATGAAGTTGTGACTGTCAAGTTAGGGTACAGGAAATCGCGTGCGCGCTGGGTTCCAAAAATGTTAACTGAAGGCGGCAACCTTCTATTAACTGTGGGATACATAAGCTTGTGCACCGACTTTAAAAATGTTTGGATAATGGGGGTGATTATGTCGAAAAATAATAAATAATCCAGTTAATAAGATGTAACTGACGTTTTCTAAATAAATTTTTTTTTAAGGAATGCGAGCCACTGTATCTTTACTTTTCGAAATGCCCTCGTAGCTGTCAGCATAAGCAGCACTGCTTCGGGGTAGCAATTTTCATAATTAGGAAAATAAGAGACAGAATCATAGGCATTAATCCTATAAATGAAAATATTTGTGAAGTGCGGATTCGAGCTTGTCCTCAAGAGATTTGTATTATCAGCATACGTACACCTTCTGAGGAAAAATGCCATACTATAAAGGATAAGTTTTATGATAAACTTAAAGACTCCTATGACAAATGCCCCTCAAATGATATAAAACTGATTATTGGAGACTTTAATGCAAAGATTGCATGAGATGACCTTATTGAGAAATTCTGTGGGTAATTACAGTGTACATGAGGAAAGTAGTGGTAATGGCTTAAGACTTAATGATTTTGCAAATGCAACTAAAATTATTATAGGAGATACCTTCCTTGAACATAGAAATTTATATAAAGTCACACAATGTTTCCCAGAAGGAAAAACACTACATCTGATCGATCATTTCCCTGGTGGATCTAAGACACTGAATTTCCAGGCTGAGAGAAAGGATAAGTAAAACCTTTTGGAATAGGCAACAAGAGGATGAAATCATAGATGTTGACTCATTGTGCAACACCTGTGACGAAGAAAGATTATAAAAATAAATTAACAGAAAGGGTACTGAAATGTGATGATTTAAAGAATGATGACAATTTATTTTCCATTATTTATTATATGTGCTCAGTAGGATTGATATCTGGGAAGCACACAAGCCATTTGATTAGCCAGATATTCTCACTCTTTAGTAAATTCATCACTGCTTTCATTTCATAAAGCATAGTATTATGAGCCATAAAGAGAAATGCTTTGTAAATGGCATGATAAAATAAGCAAACAAAACATTCAATGAACTTTAAAATAGCAATCATGGCACCATCCCCTTCACCTGCTGCCAAGTACATTCATTAACCAATATACTGCCTTGCACCATAATTCCAACACTGTACTTCCTTAAAGGGACACTTCTTTTTTTACAGATGAACTTGGGACACTGGTGCCCTAGAAGGACAACTCAATTCTAGTTACTGGAGTTTACCCCGTTTTGTTTCGGTTGCATATTAACTACAAACTGAACGAAAATTACATTTATTATAAATTTATGAAAAGCACTATTAATACACTCATGTCCAAAACTATCTTTACATACCCAAAAATGATGATATTCAATGAAATATCGAATCAATGTGATCTGTATTTGCAGGGAATGTGTGAAAACCAAGCCTAATTAAGCATTATCCAATCAAAAGTAATCAAACGGTTTGTGATATACAAATCTAGGCGTTACGTCATCCAAGGGTGAATCAAGCGCTTTGCGCAAACTGAATATTTGAGTGAATTTCTGCAACATAGCGTTTGATTTCAGTGTGTAGGGACTCAAAGCGGTTTGTTATGGCTTCGAAGTATCATTTGGAAGAATCTGTAAAGTGGCGAATTATCGGCCGTTTAGAAGCAGGGCAGTCAATCATGGAAACAGCCACATGTCTGAATATTTCAAGACAGACAGTCTCTAAGCTATGGAAACAGTTTCAAAATGATGGAAGTGTTGTAAGGAGGCCTGGACAAGGTCGGAAACGAATGACAACTGCTTCTGAAGATCGGTATCTGGCATTAACTGCCCGTCGTAACAGAAAGGCTACTGCTCGCCAGTTAAGTTCAGAGCTTGCAGCCGCTACTGGAACTGTTGCATCACGACAAACAAGATACAGAAGGCTTAATGAAAAAGGCCTTTATGCCAGAAAGCCAAGGGTATGTGTTTTACTGTCTTCACAGAAAAAGAGGGATCGCTTTAACTGGTGTAAAGAACTTCAAAACTGGACTGAACATCAATGGTCCCATGTTCTCTTTACTGATGAGTCGCGGTTTAGTTTAACTGATGATTCTAAACGTGTTTACAGCAGGAGGGAGTCAGGAACACGAAATGATCCCTCAAACATTGTGGAATGTGACCATTTCGGTAGTGGAGGTGTGATGGTATGGGGTGGAATAATGATCGATGGATGTACGCCTCTACACGTGTTCAGCAGCGGATCTGTGACAGGCCAGATATATCCGGATGAGGTCTTAGATACTCATGTATGACTTTTCAGGGGTGCATATGGACCTGACTTTTTATTTATGGATGATAATGCCCGTCCACATCGAGCAAACCTCGTTGATGAATTCCTTGAAAGTGAAGACATTAAGCGAATACCTTGGCCACCAAACTCTCCTGACCTTAACCCGATAGAGAACTTATGGGACTACCTTGGAAGAGCAATTGCACGTATACATCCTCCTCCTAGAGATGTAAATGCTCTGAAGACGGCATTGCTGGAAGAGTGGAGATTAATTCCCCAAACTGTGGTTAACAACGTTATTTCCAGCCTTAAAACACGTTGTGATATGTGTGTACAAGTCAGGGGAGATCATATTCCATATTAAATTCGTAAGACTTAATTCTTTTTCTGAATCATTCCTTTTTTTCTTAACTCTCTTTGTCACACTTTATTACCATTTTTATTGTTTCATGCTACAATTTTATATCATATGAGGTGATCTTCAATTTTTTTCTTTTGCATTTATATGTCATCATGTTATGTATGATTCCACGAAAATTCATTAAATTATAAGTCATAGTCTCCGAGAAATCCGTGAATTTATGCATGTAAACATAATTTTGGTCATGAGTGTATATCATAATAATAAATTGATTATCAATATTAAATGCATAGAAGCAATTCTTTAAAAGATAAGTAGAGTTATTTTCTTCATCATGTAAGAAAACAGCAAGACTCTCTCAGACTCAGACTCAGATATTAACTCTCTGTCTTGCTGTGTCTCGAGTAAGTACTCGCTCTGTCTGCAAAATTTTGCAGACTGAATTAGTCATGCCATTTTAATATTTACACTATATTTTAAGTCCTCTGACCTGTTATAGCTGAAGTTAATATCTGAGGAGCTGCAGTATAGTTAAGTTGATCAGTTACCCTGAAATCGAGAAGTTCTGACGACAGGTACAGTGCAGATCACTAAAATCGCCTGATACCAATCATGAAGTTATGGCTTCTATAATGTCAAGTAGATGCATTACTGAAAACATTATTGCTCCTGTAATGTCACTGCATGTCAGCTTACACCTCGTAAAAGCTTGACGATTATGACTTGTGAGGATGCTATTTATGGTGCATAACCTGCTTGGTCATGATGTACCAGGCCTATGGTAAGAGTAGAAGTGCTGACACTACACACAGTCAACACATGGGATAATTTAATAAATTAAATTATAATTCCAGAATGGATTAGACATATTTTAATGCACAATAATAAAGAAAAACATTTAGAATTACAAACATCAAGCAGCAAACTTTTTATTGTTATCTGGCTCATTTTCAAATTTTGCTTGCATATGCTATCGCATAAGAAAATAAAGAAAATTCTAGATAAATTAATAAGTTTAATTTGAGCAATGTATTGTATAAAGATGACTACAAATATATTTCTACAATTTAAAATATAAAAATCAATTGAAATTTGTTAGATATAAATCTTAAAATATGTGATCGTAGGCAAAAATGACTGCTCTTTTCATGCTTTATGTTATTCAACCGCTTTGTTTTATAATCTAAATTTTTTTTTAAAATAAAGAAGCTTAATTATTTAAAATATGAAGTATTAGCATGTTATATTCATGATAAAAATTAATTACAGAAGTTTTTTCCTTTAGCAAATCAATAAAAATAATTTGTCTGCCACCTCATATCAAGTCCGTTACCTTGAGATTATTTTACCCAAAATTAGTTTGTAAATCTGCCTAAAAGGGCCCAGTGACATAGCTCAACTTGACTACTTTGAATACATAATGCCCCCTTTACACAGATTTACAAACTAATTGTGCATAAAATGATCTCAACAGACTTGACATGAAGTGGAAGACTTTATTTTTGTTGATTTGCTAAATTTATATCTAAGAAAATTCAATTGATTTTTTTATATTTTAAATTATAGAAATATATTTATAGTCATCTTCATGCAATACAATGCTGAAAATAAACTTTAGATATTAAGTTATCTTGAATTTTCTTTTTATTATGTAATGTTAGCAAAATTTGAAAATGGGCCATCTATATTTTTTACCATTCTAGAGAAACTAAACTTCATGACAAATTAAGATACAATAAGACACACCAAAAAAATATTAATTTAGAAGTCAAACAACAAGAATCAGCATTATATTTTCCAAATTTTCATAGGACTAGTTTCGATGGTTTTTACCGAACCATCAACCTCAGCTGCAAAAGCGCAAATGAACGAGATAAGATACGACAAGAAAGACAGGAGACAAGCTACTGGCACAATCTGTTGATGAAACCAGAACTAAAACATAATTTCTTTAAAGACTGAAGGCAGACATGGATTGAATTACGGTCAACTAGATCAGAATGATTTTTTTGAATGAGAAATAACTCTAGAAAATCTAGTTCACCAATGGAAGATGTGTTTTGAAATATTTTGGCAGCAGAAAAACTGAAAGTGGGATTTTCGGACCAACAATGTTGGGCAACAAAAGACTTCTGTGTTTCCTTTTTTCTAACATATGCCTCATGTTCCTTAACGCGAAATTTTAAGGCTCTCTTAGTTTGGCCAATGTAAATCAAACCACACTGTCAAGAAATCCTGTAAATACCCCAGGAATTCATATCTGGAATGGGATGCTTGAGTATGGAACTCGGAATTTTATTGATGGGAGAATAAACGACCCCGAAAGTTTAATTTCTGTAAAATAAGTGCAAGTTTATAGCTAATTGATGGAAAGAAGGGAATGAGAACAGAATTTTTTAACTGCTTGATTAATAATGTTGGGTGAAAAGCCCCTGTCAATAGCTATTGCTTTTAAATAATTTAGTCCTTCAAGGGATAGTTTGGAGGAGCTAACTTGAAGAGCACAGAAAACATAGGAATAAAATGAAGCTAATTTTTGTTTAGTCCCGGATAACATGATTTGAAGTGTGGTAGAAGGCAAACTGATGAAGGTTTACGGTAAACCGTAGTACTGAAGTTGGATGTGTTACGTGTGAGCAGAATGCCCTGCCTTTGATTGTCACATTAAAATATTTTTCATCTCTTTTCACAACTAAAAAGGTCAAAAATAAGGAGGTTCTAATTGTTTTCAAATTCTATCAATGCATATGAAAACATGTGTACACATGCAAGTCCCTATGGACAAAAACTTTTTCGGAAGGATATCAGTGGTTTTAACAAATCCATTTGTTTTTGCAGTTCTTTGGAAAGCATCTTGGTATCCAAGATAGTTTTTGGTTTCTCAAAAAATTCTCCTGGTAACCTGATAGGTTGATATACACTATTTGTGCAATGGTGTAATTTGTATCACCACAGAAACCCTATTTTAGCCCCCACAAAACTGTTGATAAGGTTTGAGTCCATTTAATAAATTAGTGTACATTGATTGCAGCCTTTAAAGTCTCGATCCTTTCAATTTTCCGATTACATTGCGAGTGATATGCCATTATTGTGCATACTTTAAATACACAAATAACACCAATGTTTTTAAAAAGTTCATATCTAAACTGACTACCTTAATCAGTGGTTACATACTACAGCATTCCAAAGCATGAAATCCAATGATAAAAAAATTCTCAAGCTACATTTCAGGCATCACAATTGCTAAAGGAATAACTTCCATATAACACGTAAATTGATCAATGCAGGTAAGGCAGTAGATTTTCCCTTCAGAAATGGGAAACAAGTCTGTGATATCAACATGAATAATATTGAATCAACCATCTAGTTCTTAGTAAGTAGCAATTTGTGCATGTGTGTGTCTGTAAAATTTATTCTTTTGACAATGGATACAAGATTTTGCCCACTAGGTGATATCCTTTCGAACATAGAGCTGAAAAATCTGAAAGCTATTTGTTTAACTGTACTCTTCACACGAAGGTGAACTGTGAATTTTGTGAAATATGCGATTCTAAAATCTTGAGTCATAAATTGATGAATTTTTGTTGCTGAAATGTCACACCAAAGCAATTTACCAAAGTTCAAAGAATATTTCTTAAAATGGTTTTGAGCATAGCTTGTTAAAATCTTTATTATCAATTTGTGCATCTGCAATTTTATCACAACCTATTTCAGAGATAGATTCTATCCTGGATAAGGAAATTGCAATATTATTTTCTTTTCCACCAACGTGGTGAAAACTCTGATATATAATGTAAATGATGAAGCTGTCAAGGTAAGGCGTTCTCAGTTTTTGATGAAAAGCAAACATCCCAGGGTTTGTGGTCAGTGTAAACTGTAAATTCTCTTCCTTCTAAGATATGCTTGAATTGTTTGATTGAGAGGTATATGCTTAATAGTTCCCTATTATATATCCTTTTTGAACATTAGTTAGCTTTCTAGAAAAGAAGGCTAAGAGTTTCCAACTGCCTTCGTCCAACTGCTCCAGATGAATCCTACTGCATAGTTTGAAGTACCAGTGATGAGAGCTATGAGTGAGTCAGGATTAGGAAAACTCAACAATGTAGTATTTGCCAGATCTTTTTTGCATTGTTCAAAATTTTCTTTTGTTTCTTCGATCCACAGTATTTTATTCTTATCTTTTTTCTTGGCACCTTTTAAATACCCATGGAGTATTGCCTGATTTTTGGCAACATCCTTGATATATCGCCTATAGAAATAAATTAGACCAAGAAGAATACACAATTCATGAATGGTTTCTGGTAATCTGTAATTCAAGATTACATTTACTTCTCAGGAAGGCGATTTGAGCCTTCCAGAGTAATAAGGTATCCAAGAAGTTCTAGTTGACCATATTGTTCTAATCGAGAGAAAACTACTTTTAGATACTCTGAATATTTGTCTTCCATTGAAGAAGCTATTAAAATGTCATCTAAATATGCAAAAACAAAGTCCAGTCTGAAAAACACTTCATTGATATATCATTGAAATGTAGATGGGGCATTCCTTAACAAGAAGCTCATTACATTAAACTCATATTACCAAATGACATTAATACTGCTGTTTTCTTTTCGTCTTCTTCCGCAAATGGAATCTTAAGTACACTTTAAATAGGTCGGTTTTTGAAAACATTTTCTTTTGTTTTAACATATGGTGTAAATCCTCTATTCTGGGTAGAGGATAGCGATTGGGAATTGTTAGTGCGTTTAAACACCTGCAGTCCTCGCATGGTCACAAACTTCCATCCTTCTTGAAAACTAAATGAAGTGGACTGGCCCATGGAGATTTTGAAGGTCTAGTTATGTCATTTTCTAACACAAATTTGAAATTTTGCTTGGCCAATTTTAGTTTATTTGCATTTAATTCAGGAGGTTTGGAAAACAAAAAGGGTGAGGAACTTTAGTAGACAGTTCTTTACATTATACTGAGAGTTGCAAATTAATTAGGTTTGGTTTTGTTAAATTGGGAAACTGATCAAAATAAGGATTGATTCCAATTAATTGAAATACAGATGGGTAATTGAACAAGCTACAATGTTTCAAACTGAGAGGTTTAAGGTTTGGAAAGTTAATTAAAATATGAAATTACAGATACAGTTGCATTATAGTTTCTCCAGATTGAGGTACTTTCCCTTTTTAGCAGGCGCTGAGAGCTAATCTGAGAGTGGCCAATTTGCAAGTGTATCAAAAGAACATCTTCTTTTCAGTTTCTACTCATGATCTAACACTTCATTTCAAGCTCTGCATGCGATTACTATTTATCTCCAACTCCAAGTCCTGCTACTATTTTTTGAAAAATCTGCTGCTTCAAATATTTTATGATGTCTGTATAAGAACATCAGCAGATTTAGCAGCAATGTCTGCAAGCTGTTCGCCTCTTATACCACTGTGGCCAGGAATCAACAATATCGCATATGGTATCCTTGGGTCTTAAGATCTAAACAGAGATAAAAGTGGATAGTCATTATACATCCTTGTTGCTTTCCTCCCTCCTATACCCATCTGCTTGATGCAGCTCATGTTATTGCAGAAAGATAACCATGAATTCCTCCTGCGGTACCGATGCACTCTTTGTGCCTCTGACTTTTGCCTTTTAAAACGCTAAGAGATTAGTCATGGTAGAATAACACTGAAATTTATTCCATGCTTTTCTCTGCTGTCTGTGAGTATTCTTACATTTGCAGTTCTATCACAGTTTAGGATATTTAGGTAACTTGTCAGATAACTTTGGAATGGAGCATTCTGCTTTTTGGATAATAGTATCTGTCACATAGATAACTGCTTCATCAGTCAGGCTGTTGCTCACTCCTCCTTCTATTCTGCATGATCTGTTATGAATCTCCGAGGTCTAGAGGCTGATAATTGTCTCATACAAGAGAAATAAAGAGTGAAGTGAAGTGATCACTAGAATTTGAGTCTGTCCCCCACTGAAAGTACATAGAAGGAGGAATGAAAAGCAAATGGCTAGATCAATGGCATGGAAAATTCTTGTATTCTGGTGAAAACAAGTACTCCCAGCAATCTTTGCTAAAATGAGACACTGACCTTCTAAAAGTTATTATGTTTGCGTTACACATGCATTTATATCTCTGCCATGCAGGGAATTAAATCACCAATAATTATTTAACAGGAAGGCAGCAGGTTAATACTTTGATTGATGCTTTCATTTGGTGGCAAGCACAAAGAACAAACTGTGATCAGTATGCTTACATCTACCTGAACAGCGGTTAAGAGGCCCACATCATCATTAGCATGACCTGCATTGTTCATGCCAACATCTCTCATCAAACAAATAAATACCTCTGAAACTTAAATTTTCAGATCAGATTTTTAAGATATTTCTCATGCAGTTAAGCAAACAGAATAGTGGACATGAATCAAGTTCTTGATATTACTGACTTCTTGGCAGGCATTGCAGCAGTTGCATAATATTAGGGTGTTTGTGTTGCCAGTGCTGTTCCTTAGATGTACAATGAAGAAAATTTTGGGGTTACCCCAATTCTTCTTTAATTTTGATATGCTCGGAGCACAATTTCTCAGATATTCTCAAAGGAGCTCTGACTGATATCTCTACGTTTATGATCCTTCATTTGCTCCATAATTTTCCCAAATTTAAAGATGCATTTATTTGAAGTTTCCTGTTGAGCTATTGTATTTTTTTTTTTATTTGTTTCAGAAGAACTATTTTTAGATGATGTCTGTATGGCTTCTATATAGCACGAGCTAACACCTAGTTTGTGTGCTGACTGACTGAAGTGATTTTATAACAGCAGTGCAAGACTTATTTAAATGTGGCTTATTTGAATGTGGACTTATCTGAATGCTCACTATCTTCTAAACTTCATTTCTGGTTGCTTTGGCATGGTCAATTTCTTCCTCTGCTTTCCATTTTGCACAAGACCTTGAATATGCTGGATGATCTTCTTTGTAGTTCACACAGAGGTATATTACTACAATTACCATTCTTGGTCCAACCTGTGAGCACTTTGTGCACATGAGAGTACCACAGCTTGAGATTTTTTGACGCTGAAATCACTGGCATTGAAAACATCACACTGGATTAGGTGCACCTTGCAGGAAAAAAATGGGACAGTTCTGTATCTCTCACTCTACTGGACTGATTGTCGAAATTTCACTTGTGTTCTCCATGTCTTCAAAGCACAACTTAGGATATATATATTAGATTTATATACAGCATTGTTCTAACAGAAGTATTTTGACACAAAATTGGACTTTTTCTGAAATAACGTACAATTTTTTTCCCCCTACATTTCGATTCCACGATTCAAATTATGCCAAAGTGCCAAGTTTTGTAAAAATCGCATGAGCAGTTTTTAAAAAATTAACTCTCAAAGTTTTAGCTCCTCCATGTTAACTGAATTTGGTATATATTTATTAATATCTCTTTTTTTATTAAATTTATTTTATTCTTCCTTTCACATTTCGAAATTTAGATTCATTCCATATAAAATTCCTCATTTTTCATTTGCTTTAAAAATTTGTATTTTAAAACAAATTTTTATAGTTTTTTTCCAAAAAAATTTCAAATTGTAACCTATGATATATTTACCATCATCTTAAAGTAAATGTATTTCTAAGCACACCTGAAAAAAATTAGTTTTTTTTTTATTTACAATTTTAAATGATATACATGAATTTATATACTGGAGCATTTTGAAATTTGGCATATTTCTTTTAAGCAACAATAACGCCGAATGTAGTTTACATACTTTGTTAAATTTATTCGAAGAATGAACACTGGATCATTTTTCTGCTCAATTCACAATGGAAAAATAGGGGGAAAGGAAAATAAGTTGCCATAAATTAAGAAGTCCGCCAAGCGAATTATTCTTGGTGCAAACTGAAAAAAAATGCGCCAAGATATATTTCTAATTTTCCCCATAAATTTTTCACCAAAAAATACAAAATTTAATATCGAGGCATATTTTGAGTTGCAGGATTGAAATACGGAAAAAACTTGCTATGCTATTTCAGAAAAAGTCCGAATTTTATGTCAAAATACCTGTGATAGAATAATGCTATATATAAATCTAATATACATCCTAAGTCGGGGTTTCAAGACATGGAAAACACAAGTTAAATTTCGAAAATCGGTCCAGTAGAACGGAAGACATAGAACTGTCAAATTTGCAAATAGCCAGCTTTGATGGCTTTGGGCATGTGTTTACATGCTCAAGATTACGTGCTTTGTATTAATTAACTCTCCATCTCATATGAATTTTATTCTTTTCGCACAGCAGAATGCTTTGAGCTTTTAATTTATTGACTAATCCATCCTCTGATACAAAGAAGTCAAGTTACAATATTACCCCTCTTGAGACATTTAAAGAATTATGTGGGGACGTGGTAACTTTCACAGTTTAAAAGTGTGACATTTAACAGTGAACTAGATTGCTGTGCATTCATTGTTTCAAGCAAGAATTTGTCACTTCGGAGTTTGTTGATGTTTTTTGGCTCTCCAATATTAGTCAATCCAATGTCATATATTTAACCTTTTGATGGTAATTAATGAGCTCAGCCTGCATTCAAGTTATGAACTGCAGTGAACAAACATGAACACAGCTTGCATTACAAATTTATGACTCACAGGTATGCATATTTAGGAAGAAAGAACTGCTTAATCTCCCCCTTTGGATGAGGGTGAGAGATTAAGGCAATTTGTAGTATGCCTTAATCTATCAACTTTGTCCAAAGGTTACGAAGAGCAACATTCTTTGCAACTCTCCATTTTTGCTACTAATGATTAGAACTCTGTAATTTTTGGTTGTTTCATTTGTTTTAGGTTTCTTATGAAGTAATGTTTTAGATGAATCCTTATTTGAATTTTGTATAGAAATCATTTTTGAAGTAATAGATGTTTCAGATTTGGCCATCCCACCTAAAATGAAGTCCAATAAGAGGACCCAGATCACTGTGGCAGTGGTAACTGGATCTATATGCAAACTGAAGCCTCATAGTTAGCTTTCCGAAAGCAGGAATTCCTCAAAGTCTATCTCCAAGCCACTGACACTAAGGACTAGTAACCAGCCAACTGGCACTATGGGGAACAGCTAGGTGTCTCCCACATTTGGAGTTAAGCAGAGGCCAAAGCAGCATGTAGGGGGTTGTATCTTGCCCCTCAACTACCAAGATCCTCTTTTCCAGTTGGATGGATCTCCAAACAAGGCAAACATGTACGCAGTTTTCTCAAAGGCAAACATGTATGCAGTTTTCTCACCATGATAAACCAAAGACTAACGACTTGTAACTGCATCTCACTGGAAGTCACATTCTCTACAACAGAAAACCTAAGGGAGAAATGAAAGCTAAGAGGAGGAGAAAAGGAAAATAGGAAAGGTCACTGAAGCTCCAGAATTGCAACACCCAGTCACCTAAAAGGTGATCACTTGAAAGTCCTTTTTGCATACTGGTGACCTTAAACTGTATACTGGTTTCTTACCATTAATTGACGCTGACATTATTTTTTTGTGAATGGATAATTTTAAAACTTTTGTACCATGTTTGAGCACTTTGAAAGGGGTCATCACAAGGTAGTTGTAGTGGATGCCAACCTGGACCATGTTGCACAAATACACGTGAACACATTTTTAAATCTTTATGGAGAAATACTGTTTTTGTTTCACTTAATCCAATTGATTTTGTTGAAGCTTCTAAGTTGTTCAGTTTATTCAGTAGGATCAGTATCAGCACTTAATGTTGTAAGGTTTTAGTTAAACTAACCAAGTTTTATTTTAATTTAAATCTTTCTATCTCCTCTCTGTTTCAACTTCCCGTCAGAAGAAGCGCACGTTTTCAGCTTATGCTAATTTGAAGTAGAGCGAAGTACTATTTAAACCAGAGGTAGAAACCTCTTAGTGTGAGAGAGCTTTTAGTCTCGGATCACGGTCATTCTGTTCGACGTTCGCCTGACCAGCTAGCAGCTAAAATTATAAGCCATAGTGCTTACTACGTGATTGCATATTGAAATAAATTGAAGTGCGCTAGTATTAGTATTTCTTGCTACGCACTATTTAGTTAGAGGCCAAACTCCGCGATTTGCTCTGTGAGCAAAGTTTAATTAGATTTCTATTTTAGTTTTAGTATTAAATTTATTTGATTGTTAAGTTAGGCCCAAGTGTGGTCTTTTACTTTCTGTATTCCTCCCGAGTTGGGAAGTGTGTAAATAATAGTGATTTAATAAAAAGAGGATTTTAAATCCCTTTCAAGTGCAGTTATTCTCCAGCACAGTATCTACATCAGAACAAAGCGCATCTTCCGCTCCCTGTTCCAGAGCAGGACTTGAGGGTAAGGAGTTACTTCAAAATGTTTGCTAAACACATGCACAAAACACTCAGTCCTGACAATGTGTCAAAAAAACAAATCACATAGAAGTTTGATTGTAGTTCCGTACACAAGTTCAGAAGAAGTGCAACCCATATTTTCTCAGATGAAGAAGCACAGTTGATAAAATTTCTGGTCCTTTTTGGAGTTCCATGACACATAAATAGTGAAATTCCTCAATTACGCCATTGCTTTTGAGGATAAGCAGTTGTGCATATTTGCTGTATGCCTAGATGCTTTGTTACAGCATTAGATAAGCAAAACTTGATTTCTTTGATTCGTTGTAAATAGTAGCTGGAACATTGAGGAGAGAGAGATCCAATTCAAGTAGAAGCCTCCACAACTGCTATAGCATGAATGCTGATTACGGAGATAGCTTCAGTCCATCTAGTGAAACTGATTGATAGCTGTTATACAATACGTGAATTCATCTGAAGGTGGAAGTGGGTCAACGAGATCTAGATGAAAATGTTGAAATCATGTAGAAGTTTCGTTAAATAATTGTGAAAGTGCAGGATGTAATAATGTATTTTAGCTTTTTCACATGAAATCAGAGCTTAAATTGTGCAAGAGCCCTGCCCCGGTGCTTCTTAAGCATTTGTGATAAATCATAATTCTAGCTGGAGCACACCAGGGCCATAAATAAGTAGGATCCGGCATTTCTTTTATGTAACTGAACAACAATTTCAGTAAAAATTTGACCTTGAAAATTTTATTTTTAGACGTAAACTCACATTAAAAACCACTTATTAAATTTTATCTCTTTATATTTTACTTAATTTTAATTATTTAATTACTTTATTTAAATAAATAATACATTAATTATTAATTAAATACTAATTAATAAATATTAATTATTAATACTAATTAACTTGATAATAATAAACTATTTAATTTTTACATTATTAATGATTTTAATAGTCATTTTATTTATTTATTTACTCTTGTCACTCTTTGCTGACGGTCTTTCATAGGGCTCTGCACTTCTAATTTTAGATAAGTATCACATCCTTTATCTCTTTTATCTGTCAATCACATGATGAACAACTCCAGTAATCAAAAATTTGCATCCACAAAACACATCTTTCTGTATCCCACACTTATGTTAATTTTCAGATTTTCCAGCCTTCCATTTTGTAGTTGCTATCACTTGCTGTCACTGCTACTGTCATCCACCCTTAGCAATTGTCCACCCATATTTAGAGCATACAGTAGCACATAAAATTTGATGTACTATCAACAACATATTCTTTATGCAAAAGTAGCTGGAACAGTAATGTTGCAGGTGTATTATCCATATATTTAGTTATAGTAACTACTGAATTTCAATTTGAAAAAAATTACTATACATTTATTACTAATTTGAAAAAATTATAAAATTCCAACTTCCAAAAATTTATTGGCATAAACAGATGTGCTTTTAAACAATTTCTGAATAATGAAAGTAAAAACAGTCAATATAAATAACTGTAATGAATAAAAATTTCTAAAAAAAATTAAAAACCTTACAAATTGTAAGACAACAGAAATCACTTAAAAGATACTTTAGTCAAATAATGAAATAATAAAATATAAAATGCTTTAATTTGGCAAACAATATGTGAGTTATATAAATCTCACATTTATTATATATGAAAAAATAATTATTAAAAAATAAAAATAACTAATATCTAACCATCTTAAATATAAAAAATAATTAATTTGCCTTACATAGGTATGTGTTTTTCTTCAGCAAGAATTGCATCATTTGGCTTCAGACCATATCTGTAAAATAACAAAAAAGTACTGAAAGTTTGGATTGATATAATAACTTAACAAGTTTAAAAAATAATTAATCGCAATTACAGGTTTCCTCAGCTTCATGAAAATAAAGTGTTCCTAACCTTTCTTACACCTTAATGGCATAAAACGGCCTTACCATTAATTTATACAAAAAATATTTTTGAGTAATGTCAAGCCTAAAATAAATCTTATATCACAGAGATATAAAAACTAAAATAATGCAAAGATGATAACGAAAGGACAAATTTTCAGTCCATATAAACAGAAATAAAATAGGTATCATATTACCTTCCAAATGCAGAAACACATCAATCAAGGACACTGAAAGGATACACATGGCAAATCAAAGGGCTAAGGTCATATTCAAATGTACTGATGGTTAATTCTTATTAGGCTTTCTCAAGTTGACATGGTTTGAATAAAAAAATTTGTTGACATGGAGTGAATCCAAAGAGTCATCAGTATTTTGGGAACATCTTGCTTATTATATTTGCGTTATTCACCTCAACACAGACTCTGTACATATTAAAAGAAGGGAGACAGCTGGAATAAATGGAGTATGCAACTGCACTTCTACTCTCAATCTTTACAGCAGTATACTCAATCTGTGTGCCATGAGAGATTGTGAAATGTGTAATGATGATTTTTGACAATGAATTAAAATTCTATAGGTTTTATGACTTTTATTTGTAATTACCTCATTGGTTTCTGGGGGGTGGGAACCTTTTAAATTTAGTTTTCTTTTCTTTTTACTTGATATTACTTTTTTCCAATTGTAAATGACACTGATTCAAAGTGGCTCTTTCTTAAAAGTTAAAAGATTTGTGAAAGAAGTATGTCTTTTAACTTCTTTAACGTAATTGCATTGTTATGAACAAATTTTAAAATGTTTTATTCATTTAGCTGTAATGGACAAGTATTTAATAAAATCTGATGCTTTAAAGAGAAGAGAAGCAAAGAAACAAATGAAGTATAAAGATGACAACATCGAATTTGAATTCATTGCAACTGTCTACGTAGTCTGCAAAAGGAAACTTGCAAATGAAACTCACATTCTTAATAAACTGGAAAGACATTTGGAAACTTCACCCCAGCGGTTAAGAAGAAAACGAGATAATATTTTGTAAACACAGCAGCATAGCAAAACATTCTGAAATTCCACATTTAATAACAATAAAAAGTAAATTACAACTTGACACTGTATTTCATTCTTTGTGCTATAAAGTACCATCTTAAAATAGCTGAGCTAATCAGTTGCAATCAAGTTGCTGCCAATATATGTTTGACTCAAAATTGTATGAAAAGACTAAAAACAAAGTTATATTACGCAGGATTTAATTGATTTACTTTATTACCTTTCCTTATAGGTATCATACAGAAGTGTTAAAGCAAAATACACCGTATACAATTTGCTTGTTCCATTTTTAGAAGCAAGTTTACAACAGAATGAGATTTGAGATCCGAGTTTTTATCCCACTGTATCCATATTTATTTTGTCCCCAAACTGAACAGTTGATTATATTTATTTTATCATTAAAACTTACAACTGTTGCTGGATATTAAGCAAACCACAGCCTAGGTACATTTTTTATGAGGCAAAGTAAAACATGGTTTCACTTTTTCTGCTCTTTATATAAGGTAATAAAATATTTAGTATCAAAGAAATAAAAAACAAGGTCTAAAATTTGACATGAAAGAATTAAGAGAAATGTCCCCTCTAACTGTAAGATAATTGATAATAAAAAAAAATTATTTCAATTCCGCTAAAACAAAGTTACGAATTTTGTACATATGTAAATAATTTTAGTGAAATAATACGTAAAATTGTAGTTTATATATATATATATACATAAGATATAAGAAAATACGATAGCTGCTTTAAAAACTAATTGGTGATCTCCCCTTAATTCATCTGTTCTTCAGAATTCGAGATCTTTCAATGTTACGTAACGCTGCTTGAAAAGTGCAAACCAAAACTAATATTAACCAACCATAGCTGTCTCTAGTCGCACCTACTCTGGTATAAATACTCTGGTGAGCTAATGTAGAAGTAATCGTAAGAAGCTTCAAACAGCTCAAAATGCAGTACTTAGACAAATCACCAATTCCCCATGGTACATTCGTAATAATAATATCCATGAGGAATCGCGAAATGCTCAGTTAAGAACATTCTATTACAAACTTGAAAAAAGTTTCCATGAGTTGCAAAACTGAATTGATAATCCTGTGATTAAGATATGCACATATGATTATAATGACCTCAGTAATTTAAATAGACCTCTAGCCATTCTCAACATTTAGAATATGTAATATGTGTTTATGTGTGTACCATTATTCCTTGGCTAATATCTTTCTTCTATACTGTTATTTCTTGGCATTGTCAGGTTCATACTAACCTTTCACTGCAGTACTTAACGGCAGCTCGAACATCGCCCAGATCTTGGGAGCATTTTCAGGTCTACTCGACACATAGGTTTTTCATTAATTCTTGTAAATATTGCTGTCATTTTTCCTTGCACATATAACAATACTCTAATTCATTGTTCAGGCCATTAATACCCTCTTAAAAATTAAATTAATGAGTCACAAATAATTAAAAAAAATGTTTTTTAAAAAATATATATATATATATATTTATACCATCTAATATGGGAAATGAAATATATGAGAGAATTATTTAAGGATTGTAAGAACCATGATCCCCTACCTATTTCCATTTTTATGAAATTGCAAATTTTATAATATACATATGGAACAGATTTATTTATCATATTAGATGGTATAAAAAATTTCGCAGCACTACGCCCAGATTTTTCTACTAGTTTTTCCTCTCAACAACAAATAGAAAATTTGTCAACTTTCTCAGCATATACACTCACGTTTGTGAAAATTGCAACACCAAGAAGGAATCGTCATAATTGAATGCAATTTAATACACAGTTGAGTGGTAGTGGTACAAATAAATGATTAAATGTTCAAAGCAAACAAACAAGAACAAGAGATCAGAATCAGTATTTTGTGTGGCCACCACGCGCCGCAATAAGTGCTGCTACACGACGTGGCATGGAGTCAAACAAAGTTTGAATGTCTGACTGAGGAAGAGCATTCCATATCGTTTGTACGCGTACCCAAAGTTCGTCTGCAGACGCAACAGGACGAGGATTACGAGCAAGACGCCGACCAATGACATCCCACACATGTTCAATTGGCGACATATCCGGGGAACACGCAGGCCAAGGAAGAAGCTGTACCTGCTGCGCTGCAAAGAAGGATTTAACAATCCGAGCAGTATGAGGGCGGGCATTGTCCTGTTGAAATACAGCGCCTGGCAAGCTTTGAAGGAAGGGAACAGCTTCGGGCTGTAGAACTTCACGGATATACCGGTTGCTGTTCAGATTGCCCACAATTCGTAGCAATTGAGATCGTCTATGATATGCTATGGCGCCCCAGACCATAACTCCGGGTGTTCGTCCACTGTGGCGTTCGATAATGCACTCCGGAAGGTGGCGTTCACCGGCATAGCGTCTGACACGAATGCGGCCATCATGGTACCACAAATTAAAGCGGGATTCGTCAGAAAACACGACATGCTGCCAATCAGCACGCCAGTCTCTATGCTGATTGGCCCATTGTAGCCGCAGGCGGCGATGGTCGTGCGTTAGGGGGATCCTGTATAAAGGAGTCCGTGCGCGCAGTCCACACTGCAGCAGACGTCTACGAATTGATGAAGCACACAATGAAACACCTGTAGCTATTGACCACAGTGCTGCCAATTGTCTAGAGGAAGCTGTACGGTCCGTCCGCGCCATGCGGACCAGGTGTCTATCATCGCGAGCTGACGTCACATTTCGGGGTCCACTCCCGGATTTCCGAGTTGTCCGACACTCGTCCGTCCACTGCTTCCAAACGCGCATCACTGTGCTGCTGTTACGCTGCACACGAGAGGCTACTGCACGATACGACAATCCAGCTTCACGAAGGCCGATGATTCTCCCTCGTTCAAACTCTGTAAGTTGTTCAAATCTCGCTCTCTTTCGTCGACGAGGCATAAGTACAGATTGAGTTAACGTTTACCACTAGCAGATAACCACCGATAACCATACACGCCTCGCTACAGCCGTCTATTTATTCGGATCCATCAGCCGTTCAGAGGGCGCTGCTCAGCATACGCATGCGCTACGGATTTGCAATTCTAATCATTTGCATATCATGCGCTACTTTGCATTTCCTGAAAATTTCAGCTCACTCGCGTAAGTCCTTCATGGTGTTGCAATTTTCACAAACGTGAGTGTATTTATATATATTCTCATTTGTAAATATTCATTATATCGAGTGTAACTACATGTATCTCTCCTATTCCCCTCATAATTCGAAAAGTCTAACATATTCCACAAGTAGTAGGGTCTCTGAAACCAGGTACTCTGGTGATAACACACTCAAGACTCCTAGGCCCCTTACGTCATTCCCTTCTGCTAGCTTCCACCTTGCAAGTAACTCCTTGCTTTGCCTCCCCGTCTAAAGTGCCTGCATCTTAATTCTAAGAATCAATGTAAATAGTAATCTATCATCTTTCATTATGATTGGATAAACATCTATGGAGATGATTTTATATGTGTGAAAATAAAAACTGGAAATTCTTCATGTTTTGTAATCTTCATCTGTAAGCCTTCACGCTCAGCTACGACGACTGCAAGTTAATTCTTCCTTCTATGCTTCATCGAAATCATCACAATATAATAAAATCCTGTCGACTTTTATTATATATATAATGTAATATCAAAATTTAGAGAAGCAAAGCTTTTTCCGAAAAATAAGAATACAGGGGCAATTCTGTTTAAACCTGAGTAAATGCTTATCTCGCTAAATTGACAATGATTTTGACGACTAATTTTTGTCGGCAAATTTGGTGCTAAATTGCCAAAAGTAGGCACTGGCATCATTTGGGTGCAGTCCCTGTAAATGGGTATTGTAATTTAATAAATCACAATTTCTATAAAATACAAGATGAAAATTTGAACTCTTTGAAATAGCTACATAAAAAGATTTATTTTTTTATAAATTCAGATTATCTATTATAATATTTCAAATGGAAATTTTATACACTTAGTCAGATTACAGGGTACTAAATGCTACATCAAGCACTGAATTGATTTCTGCAGCATCAAGTATGTTGCGCACATGAAACTTGCAACTAAAAGTAACATGGTAAATGAAATGTTACCAAGTATCCAATTAAGTTTGTGCCGTAGTTTTCAGTGAGAAATAAAAAGGTAGTAATTTCATGCACATGCATTTAATTTGGGAAAATAATCTCCTACAGCTTCAGTTATACACAGTCCAGTCACATTAATGTGACCATCTGTCAAAAGCCAGAATAACCACCTTTCGCAGAGCGGACTGCTGCGAGACGTGCAGGAAGAGAGTCACATAGGTCCCTGAAGGTGTTCTCTGGGATGTTGAGCCATGCCGACTCTAATGCCGTGGCCAGCTGCGCTAGATTACGCGGTTGAGGATCCATGGCGCGAACAACTCGATCGAGATGGTCTCACAGATGCTCGATTGGGTTTAAGTCAGGTGAGTTTGCTGGCCAGGGGAGGACGGTAAACTCATCCTGGTGCTCTTCGAACCACGCACGTACACTGGCAGCTGTATGGCACCTCGCATTGTCCTGCTGGAAGATGCCATCATCCTGAGGAAAAACAATGCGCATGTAGGGGTGAACATGGTCCGCAAGGACAGATGCGTACTTGTATTGATCCATTGTGCCTTCCACAATGATCAGTGAACCTAGAGAATGCCAGGAAAACATTCCCCAGACCATAATGCTCCCGCCTCCAGCTTGGACCGTTCCGGCAATGGTTGCAGGGTGGTTCCTTTCAGAGGTTTCACGCCTTATACGCCAACGTCCATCTGTCCGATGGAGCATAAAACGCGATTCATCCGAAAACGCAACCTGTCGCCACTCAGTGGACGTCCAGCTGCTGTACTGGCGTGCAAATTCTAGCCTTCGCCGTCGATGAACAGCAGTCAGCATAGGTGCACGAACCAGGCGTCTGCTTCGGAGGCCCAGACGCAGCAATGTTCGCTGAATAGTACTTTGGGAGACACTTTTGGTAGCCCCTTGGTTCATTTTGGTGGTCAGTTGCTCAACGGTAGCCCGTCTATCTGCCCGAACGCATCTCCGCAACCGTCGTTCGCCTCTGTCATCTATGGCCCGTGGTGCACCACATTTGCCACGTCGCTGATTTTGGACAGTCCCATTTTGCCATGCACGGTACACTTTTACCACGGCGGCACGCGAACAGTTCACAAACTCAGCCGTTTCGGAAATGCTTCCACCCTTGGCCCGAAAGCCAATGATCATGCCCTTTTGGAAGTCGGATAAATCGCTTCGTTTCTGCATTACGCCAACGATTGAAATGTTTTCCGAAGCCCTCACACACCCTTTATATACGCTCAACTGCACTGTGCTGCCACCTGCCTTCTGTGATTGGTTATTTAACTCTGACATGGAAAGTACTTGGTGGTCACATTAATGTGACTGGACTGTGTATGTTCCCAATGGTTACAGGCTTACTAATCCTGCATTTATAAAAGTTCTTGTACCTAGAGCGAAGAAATTGTTCCTGTGGCATGCGTGACATCATCTTGGTTTCGAAATTGTTGCTCACGCAAATGGTTATCTATGGTCAAAATCAGATAACATTGAGATGGAGCAAGGTCCAGGGAGCAAGGAAGGATAAGGTAAAAGTTGCCAACCAAGTGTGCTGATTGTAATATTTAATATTTAATAATTCGTAAATGGCAACACTTAACATTTAATATTTACTAACTTGTAATTGGCAACACTTGAGACAGCGATATAAAAATAGAACTATGCTGGTATTGAAGTTCTCTGTAACATACAATATTCTATGACTATAAATAAATAGCTTTTAAAAAACTAAAAGTGCACCATCATTATTTTATATGGTGTCACGAGATTTCCTTTCAAAATGGAAAGTTTAAAACCACCAGAGCAGATGAAATTTGATGGAAATCTTTCTTCAAATTGGCAAAGATGACTGCAATCCTTCAAAATATATGAAGGTAAGAGTTAATACTTTTCTTCATGTAATAGGAATTCGCGGTCTTGAAATATATAATACATTTCCCATAGAAGAAGGTAAAGAAATAAAATTAAGTGAAATTAAGACAGAATTTACGGAATATTGTATTCCTAAGAAAAATATTACATATGAAAGACATTTAGTCTTTACTATAAATTAAACCATGTCAGAAACTATAAACGCATATGTAACTGATCTTCGAAATAAAGCTAGAACATGCGAGTTTGCACAATTAATGGATAGTCTAACAAAGGATAAAATTGTTTGTGGTATTACATATGAGGTAGTGAGAGCACAATTATTACATGAAACAGAATTAACATTAGAAAAGCTCTTGATATATGCAGATCTGCAGAAATAAGTGCACATCAAATGAAAATCATTAAAGGTTGAGGAAACTGTAGTTAACGTAGTGAAAAAGAAACTAACTAAACATAACAAGAATGCATACAAATAGGTAAATACTGAGAAACAAGAGAAAAGTTTGTTCTAAATGTGGAATATCTCATGAGTATCGAAAGTGTCCAACGTATGGAAAAATCTGTCATAAGTGTAAAAAAGTACATCATTTCGCGAATCCGTGTAAAAGCTATAAAATAAAAAATGAAGCAGTCAAGGTAAACAAAAAAGAGAAACAAATTAAATTAATAAATCATGACTCTGAGGAAGAGCTAGAATTTTATGTAGGTACATTAAACCTTAGATCAGATAATAAAGAAGAGAAATGGACTGTTGACGTCAATGTAAATAAAAGCAAACTAAATTTGCAGTTAGATACTGGAGCAATGTGAAATGTTATTTCTAAAAGCAAAGTGAAATTGCTGGATGTTCCGATACAGCAGTCTGAAATTAAAAGATTAGTTACATTCTCTGGAAATAAACTGGATACTATAGGAAAAGTAGTACTTAACTGCAAATATGAAAAAAAAAAAAATAATTATGTTGTCTAATTTTAAGTTATTGACAAAAGTACCTTCTATATTAGGATTAAAATCATGTCTGCAACTAAGTTTGATTCAAAAAGTAGTCTATTTACACTGAAGACTTACTGGAGGAATACAAAGATGTATTTGAAGGCTTAGGTTGTTTGAATGCAGCATATAAAATCCAGTTAAAACAAGATGCAACACCAGTAATTCATCCTCCAAGAAAAATAACCATAGCTATAAGAGATAAAGTGAAGAAAGAATTACAAAGAATGGAAAATTTAAATGTTATCGAGAAAGTAAGAAAACCAACTAAATGGATAAATTCAATGGTCACAGTTGTCAAACCTAACAAAATAAGAATATGTTTAGATTTTAGAGATTTAAATAAAGCTATAAAACGAGAACATTATCCTATTGACGAAGTTGTCACCAGAATGCCAAACACAAAAATATTTTCTGTTTCAGATGCTAATAGTGTTTTTTGGCAAATCCAACGTGACGAAGAAAGTAATCATTTGTGTACATTCAATACACCTTTTGGCAAATATAAATTTAAAAGATTACCATTTGGCATATGTTTAGCTCCAGAAATTTGTCAAAGAAAATTAAGCCAAATAATGGAAGGTCTAGAATGCATAATATATGATATCTTAATATGGCGATCTAATGAAAAGGAACATAAGCTACGACTTAAAAAAGTACTCCAGAGAGCACGAGAAAATAATCTAAACTTTTACTGCAAGAAAATCAACCAGTTGCTTATACTTCCAGAGCTCTAACAAAAAGTCAGAAAAATTATGCTCACATAGAAAAAGAGCTTTAAACTATTACGTTCGGATGTTCTAAACTTCATCAATATATATATGGCAAACGTATTACAGTTGAAACTAATCATCAACCATTAAAACCTTTTTTTAAAGCACCACAGCGATTGCAAAGAATGCTCTTAAATTTACAAAAATATGATCTAGATATATGATACAAAAAGGGGATAGACTTATTAATAGCAGACACTTTAAGTACAGCATACTTGAATACAACAGAAGAAGATATTAACGAAGATACAGAAATTTGTATACTGATCCCAGCATCTGATGACAAAATTTATGAACTGAAGAAAGAAAGTGAATATGATGCTATACTACAGTACTTAAAGAAATATATTTTTGAGAGGTTGGCCAGAAAAAAACATCAGGTGGAACCTAAAGTCAAAGTATTTTGGGATTACAGAGATGAGTTGACAATGGGAAAATGACTTATTTTTCAAAGGAGGAAAGGTAATTATTCCTTTGTCTATGCAAAAAGAGATATTAAATTTAATTCATGAGGGTCATTTTGGGATAGAAAAATGTAAGAAAAGAGCTAGAGATATTTTGTTTTGGCCACTTATGAATGAGCAGATAGAAGATAAAATTTAAAAATGTCCTATATAAAATGATTACCAAAACAAAAACATTAAAGAGCCTATGATACCACATGAAGTTCGCAATTTACCTTGGTATAAAGTTGGAACAGATTTACTTGAGATTAACGAAGATGTATACTTATTAATTGTAGATTACTATTCCAACTTTTTTGAAATCTCCAAATTACTGGATACTCGAAGTCAGACAGTGATCAGTTATATGAAATCTCATTTTGCAAGATATGGTATACCACTGACAGTGATATCTGATAATGGACCTCAGTTTGCAAGTAAAGAATTTGCGGAATTTGCAAAGAAATACCAATTTAAACATATAACGAGTCCGTACCATCCGCAGTCAAACGGATTGGGAGAACGTTTAGTACAAACGGCGAAGAAATTGCTAAAGAAAGCTCAAGCAGATCATGCACGATTCTTCCTACATCCAAAGAATTACTAAAACCTCAAGTTGTGAAAAACGTAAAAGAAAAAATCAACCAAGAAAGAACTAAGCAGAAGTCATATTATGACCGTCATACAAAAACACTACCATCGTTAAGCAAAGGAGATTGTGTTAGGGTATGTCAAGATAATCGCTGGAAACCAGCAGTTGTAGAATATGTATATAAGACGACTAGATCATATATACTGAGATCAGGAGGATCAATATTGAGAAGAAATAGAAAACACATTAGAGACACTAAAGAAAACAGTTCAGCTGTTAAAGAGAATAGCAGAAGGTTATAGGTTATTCAATTATGGCAAAGCACACAAGGGCTATCTGCCTAAGAGGAGGGATGCCTTCGTGGAGGACTTTCTACGGGAAACTGGCTCGTATACACGTTACACATGGGGAAAACCACGAAAACGCCCATGCAGCCAGCCCGTTCGCGGGATTCGAACCTCGGACCGAACTACCAGTGTTCAGCATCTTTACCGCTCGGCCGCTGGTGGGCCGAGAATAGCAGAAGAACAAGAGTTAATACACAGAAAAGAGATGTAAAAGGATATGATCCCAGATATGCTCAAAGTTCAGAAAATCAACTACCAAACTCTACTAACTCAGAAACAAGGAACGGTGACCAAAGAACTAGAAGTGGGAGAGTGATTAGAAAGCCGGCCAGGTATTTGGACTGATTTTAGACTGAAAACAAACTTTTGAACTCTTTTAAAAAACGGAAGATGTAACATTTAATATTTAATAATTTGTAAAGGGCAACACTTAACATTTAATATTTAATAATTTGTAAAGGGCAACACTTAACATTTAATATTTACTACTTGTAACTGGCAATACTGGAGACAGCGATATAAAAATAGAACAATGCTGGTATTGAAGTTCTCTGTAACATACAATATTCTAAGACTATAAATAAACAGTTTTTAAAAACTAAAAGTGTGCCCTCTTTATTTTATACTGATCACCTCCTTTGTTGCTTTCGCCGTCTGAGATCTGGCGTTCTTTTCAAAAATGATCACTCCTTTCCTCTTGATTAGTGTTGACTACTTTTGATGCAGAGGAGTTCCAACCCTTTGCAACAATGACGAGTATACTTCAGCTGTGAGGGTTTTGCCACTCTCTAGCAATTCAAAGTGCACAAAGCCACCGCAGGTCCACCAAACACACAGCAGTACTTTCCGTATGTTTGGCGGCAAATGCCACAAAAACAAGGGGCGACCAGCAATGTTTTCATTCGCAGTTATTATTTAAGACACATTTCTCGTCACATGTCAACATCAGGTCCAAGAATGGGGCTTTTTCGTAGGAAGACACAAAGAAGAGCAAATAGTGAGCCAATGGAGTTTGGTTCCTTCGCTCGAAACGAGAAGAACCCATTTACTGAGTTTCCACATGTTCCCAGGGTTGTGCCATCGAATGTTTTCTCCAACATTCCAAACTCTTATGCAAGTTCCTTGAACGTTTGATGTGGATATTATGCTCGATTTCCTCCTTCAGCACGGCTTCGCCAATAGTGGATGGACGGCCATTTCCAAACTTGTCTAGAGGCTCTTATCTTTTGATGCAAATTGACTGAACCTCTTCCTCGCTATGTGATTACTCGCTGATGACTCTTCAGACGCTGGTTCAATATTTTCCGACAGATTCTGCAGTAATCCTAATTAATTAGAACTCAAAAAAGTAAGCGTAACCGTAAATCATCCTTTGACAGCGACATGTTCACTTCAAGATCGTAGTTCCTACAGAATTGCTTTTGACGCCACTGACATGACTCACAACTCGGAACTGACTGAACGTTTGACGGGAATATCAACATCTGAAATTCCTGACAGGGTGTCCGACACTCTCCGTTTGAATTTCACTTTTTGTTTCAGCAGTGCGAACGTTTTTGGATACCTGACCTAAGTTAAGAACTGATGTTGTTACTTTTTGTTTTTAATTCCAAACTTCATTGGTACTTCAGTGAAAAAAAATTAAATATTATTTTGTAAGGAATTTAAAGTATTATTGCGTGAGTACGGGTTCATAACAGATTGAATGTACAAGTCCGATAATAATTGAACAAAATTTATTCTTATCAACAGAAATATATCTGAACTCTGGAATTTTCCTCGACAGATGTTCGAACAAGTGTTCACAATATCACGCAGTAAAACCAGTAGTTCAAACCATTAAAAATGCTAAATACAACGCAATACAAAGCGCATCTAGAGAGAAAGCTAAATCTGGTATCTCATTACCCGCGGAACTAAACAACTCACAACAACTGGAAAGTGGGAGGACTCAGGCCTACCTCTCCGGCTTTTTATAGTTTTCAGCCGGTGCAAGAAATTTCTAGTACTTTCTGCTTCTTGAAATTACTGGAAAGCAATAAGAGTGTGGAATTACGGTTGCAGCTAACATAGTGGTCAGTTAACATTTATTCAGTTTCAATACATATTACCAAGATACACATTTCTTCAATGTTAAATGCACGTTTATTTAACAAATGCACAATTCTGCAATGTTAAATAAACGTGCCCCTATATTCTCACTTTTCCGGCACAGCTTTTTCTTAAAATTTGTCTCGTGCTGCATTGAACGGGGAAATATAACAATTTTAATTATAATTCTACTAAGATTGTAAGGTTTTAGTTAAACTAACAAAGTTTTATTTTAATTTAAATCTTTCTATCCCTTCTCATTTTCAACTTCCCGTTAGAAGAAGCGCGCGTTTTCAGCTTTATGCTAATTTGAAGTGGAGCCAAGTTATATTTAAACGAAAGGTCTCAGTGTAATCTCTCAGTGTGAGAGAGCTTTTAGTCTCAGATCCCGGTCACTCTATTCGACGCTCGCCTGACTAGCTAGCATTTAAATTCTAAGCCATAGCGTTTTACGTGATTGCTTATTGAAATAAATTTAAGTGCGTCGGTATTAGTAAATCTTGCTACGCACCATTTAGTTAGAGGCCAACCTCGGGCTATAAGCTCTGTGAGCAACGACTGTTTAATTTCTATTTAGCTTTAGTTTAAATATTATTTAATTGTTCATTTTAGACCCAAGTGTGGTCTTTATTTTCTGTATCCCTCCCGAGTTGGGAAGTGGTTTGTAAATAATAGTGATTTAATAAAAGAGGATTTTAAATCCCTTTCAAATGCCGTTATTCCACCACTTAATCACAGTATCTACCACAGAACATAGCTGCATTCAGCTCCCTGTTCAAGATCAGGATTTAAGAAGTTCACGAAGATGCTTGCCAAGAATATGCACCGAACACTCAGTCCTGACAAGATTAACTATCTAAATACAAAATTCGTAACAGTATGCATTATTTGTTTTAGGTAGTATTCAAGTTGTTCTACACTGACTACCAATAAGTATTTGGACACCTATGCACATGACGATATCTGCGGTCCTAAGGTACGTCACGGACTCCGCCGGTATATATCGTGTAGGAAACAGCATCGGCTTTAGTCGCATGCAAGATGCCTCGCAGTTCGGAGCTCTCTGATTTCGAGAAAGGTATAATTATCAGGTATCACAAATGTGGCCGATCCTTAAGGGACATATCTAGCGATCTGAAGTACCCAAAATCGACAGTGGCCTATGTGATTAAGAAGTGGAAGGTGAGCGGTTATTGTCGGAATGTGCCCCGAGTCGGCAGACCAACGAAACTGGGAGATAGAGACCGACGAGTGCTGTCCAGAGAAATTCGGAAGAACCGCACCCAACCGTTGGCCCTCATCCGCGAGGAGTTTCAACAGGCATCCGGGAGTATTGTTTCAATGAATACCATCCGTAAGGAAGCACATCTGCTTGGTTTTCATGGTCGTCGAGCCTTTGATCACAAAGTGCAACCGCGCTGCTCGGTTAATGTAGCACATCGAAATTGGACCGCAGATCAGTGGAAACGGGTTCTTTGGAGTGACGAATCAAGGTTCACTCTTTACCGTTCGGATGGCAGGGTCTGAGTTTGGCGTCTACCTGGTGAACGTGTCCTGCCAGAATGCATTGTGCCAACAGTCAAGTTCGGCGGAGGTGGAATTATGGTCTGGGGGTGTTTCTCCTAGTATGGGCTGGGACCCTTGGTCCCTATTCATGGTAAGCTCAACTCCGCTGCCTACTGCACTATTTTGGATGACAATGTGCTTCCTACGTTGTGGTAGTTTTATGGGTTGGACCCCTGTTACTTTCAGGACGACAATGCCAGTTGTCATGTTTCGACGTTAACCAAGGCTTGGTATGGTGCCAATGGAGTTCATCGAATGGACTGGCCTGCCCAGAGTCCAGACCTGAACCCTATCGAGAACCTCTGGGACGAGTTGCATCGCGGAATTCAGGGGTGCACTACCCGTGCAAAATCGGTAAAGGAACTTCTATGTCTTCTCCAAGCCGAGTGGAAGAAAATACCACTAGCTGTCATACAAAGACTTGTGGAAAGTATGCCCCGAAGGGTTTCACGCTATAATTACCTCTCGTGGAGGCTCTACCAACTATTGATTTTGAGTTAGTAAGTTAGTTTTTCTTTTCTATTACAGGTGTCCAAATACTTATTGGTAGTCAGTGTATTTTTGCTATTTCTATATTCTATGACTTTCATTCTATGGTATTTTTCTTTATGAATTTATCATAAATTTGCTATTGTATTAAAATAATTATTTATGTACTCCCTAGTCTTCACTTCTGATCGGTCAAAGCTTTATGTGGATTTAAAGAAGCAGTTTGTAATTTAACATCTAAATACCCGAATGATTATAATCTGAAGACATTTCATCAGAAATAAAGTTTCGAAAATCATATAGCTATAGCAGTTTTGGAGACTAATGCAACTATTAACATTTTCTAAAGCTAATTCACATACACATTTTAGTTCAATAGTAGTATCTGGCAACTGCTTGGCGATCAACAAAGCGCGCTTGGCGCGTTTCACCTCTTTTCCCATAAAGATTGCTATATTTGAAGAGTTGAACGTTCGCCGCGGATGAATGAGGTTTCTATGTTGTAGAAACGATGAGTTAAATTAGCTTTAAATGTTATCTTAATAAATGCTTCCTCTGGTCTTGTCAGATGGTGCCTTCTTAACCACCAAGCCATTCCATAACAACATCGAAATTCGAAAACTTTGTTAAGAATATTTTTAACATTTGCAGTCACTTTTGCTAACGTGAAAGAAACACTGATAAACTTAAATTAACAAAAAGTCGTATAAGGTCCTTAACTTGGTCGGAAAAAAATCTATCACACATAGGTATTCTGTCTACAAATCCTGAGTTAAATAATCAAGTAAATTTTGCAAAATTATTGATAATTTTTCTCCAATAAACGAAGGATATAAAATAAAGGCTTAATAATTGGTATAATTTCTATTACTTTCACAATTGTTTATTATTTTCAAAATTATTTATTTTGATCAAACCTTCAAAAACTTGAACTTTTTTTTTTAATTTAAAGCTACAGACATTTTATATATTAGTTTTTGATTACAAAAGCTATGATTAATTGTGGTATATGATTAATATAATTAAAAACACTTACATTTATCGAATAGAAAAGCGGACAAGTTTAACTTACACTGCATGTAAGGATGCTTATTTACCTTCCTGCCTCAGGTGAAAAAATAACCTAGTAGACTCAGAGCATTAGCTTCTACACGGATGCTAACAAAATGACGATTTCCAGAATTTACAATTCAACTTAACGTAAAATATTTAATTTATTTTCCAAACTGCTATTCTACATATTACTTAATTCAATGAGGGATTTAAAACCAGTAAGTGCACTTCTTAATTTAAATCTTTATTTTGAATAACAACCCATTGATATAATTTAAAATAAGTTTAATTTATAATACATCCAACTAATAAGCAGTATTACTGGAATTAATATGTGTTTTTAATAACGTATGTTATGTACCTTGCAGGATTCCCACTCAGCGGGAAGATCCTGGAAGCTCTTAAGAAATGAAAAAAAAAAAAAAAAACTTTTGATACGGTTATAAAAGTTTTATTTTCACTCAAAAAAAAGCGAAACCCCAAAAGTGGGCAAAAATTAACCAAGCTATTTAATTTTAAAGTTTGGGATGATTTTTATGGATTCTACAACGCCAGAAAAAAAAGCATAATTCGAAATAACTCCCCCTCCCATTTAATACCATTCAGTAATATTTATTATGATTTACTAGGGTGTAACATTCCGTAATTTATAATTTTGTTACATCTGATATGCCGCCTGCATTTTCACACAAGTAATTTATACGTTTCCAAATGTTAAATATACGTCAATAGTAATCACATGCAGTTTCATTACTATCATAACAACAAAAATCCATTAAATTGGATTTTTTTTCCAGTTTTTATTTATGCAGGTAACATTACAAATTAGCTGTATGCAAATACCAGAACACTCCCACTAATCTGTAGAATATTAATTTTACAACAACATGAGCAAGGTCTCCTTTTTTGGAAAAAATTTGCATTAATCAAAGCTTTTCACAACAATACGCATGTCAGTACCATTTCATATTACATACAAATTTATATATTTTGCTTCTCAATTTTTATGCCACCCTGGATTTTTAGAAAGCACGTTCTGAAATTTTTGTCGTATGGGAGCCCAACTCTTTCTTTTTAACTATAAGGACAGAAGGATTTACATTCGATATTAGATATCATAATTTTTAAAAAATTAATTATTAAGTCTAAAAAAAGCAAAATACATATTTGTATTACCAGATATTTTTGTAATTGGAAGTATTATCCGTCTACAACCAGCGGTTAACAAAAATAAAGGCAGTATATACACTTTCATGATCACAGTGCATATTTGATTCATTTGCTTCGCAAAATGAATTTTTAAATGCAATTTATTCTTGCAAAATTGTTTCACTTGGTGATGGAAAACGATGGAAACCATGGCTGAATTTCTGAGGGAACTTTGGCCTGATACACAATTGTTTAGTTTCTTTATAAAATACAGGGTGATTATAATTAAAGTTGAGATTTCAAAACTACCGATCAGAATGACTTGATATTTACCAGAACAATCGTGAGGCAATGGAATTTTGTTTGGCAAAGGGAAAATAAAATAGTTCCAAAATGTGCTGATAGATGGCGCTGTCAGGGTTCACATTGCTGTTGTAGATGTATGCGCATTGTTCAGACGTGATATGCGCACAGCAGACATAATAGTGATAAAAATGCGGAACACTAGCGGGGGCACATAATGCTTCAACATGACTCTGACAAAGATAACCGCTATCAGGAAGTTCCGGACATTAAAATCCGGCCCAGTGACCGATCACTTATGGGCCTGTGGAAAATGATAGATCAATTCCAAATGAACGGTTCATTTGACGTGAAACAAGGTAGAGGACAAAATTCAGTTTTGGCAGGGACAGTGTAAGATGTGACCACAACGTTACAAGAACAGACGAACAGTGATGCAGGAATCAGCAATGCACGGCGAATTGTCTGCACTACAATTTCTTGCCCGGATGGAAGTGCAGAGTGGATTGCCATAAACCATTCTGTGGTCTCGCAAAGGCCATTTCCATTTGCAAGATTCTGTAAATATGCAAAATTGCAGGATATGGGTGACGGAGAAATCGTTCCCGACAGTCATTATCTCTTCAGTCTAAAAAGGTCACTGTATGTTGCGGAATAACGGCAGCGTTTGTCATCGGTCCGTTCTTCTTCAAGGAGATCACACCTGCGGGTCTCGTTACAGCCACCATTACTGGTAAGCTGTATGAAGCACTTTTGCATAACCATGTCGTTCCGGCATTTCAGCAGCTTCAGTATGCGGATCGCACAATATTCATGCAAGACGGTTGCGACTTGTGTGAAGCAGCTGCTGATCGCTCATTTCGGAGATGATAAAATCATCGCCATTTTCCAACAGCGTGGCCGCCATGTTCCCCTGACTTAAACCCGTGTGATTTCTGGCTTTGAGGATACCTGAAAAATGTTGCTTACAGTGGGAATCTGGCCGATATGAAGGCAAGCACTACGCATCACAAACATAGCATCAGCATAGGCAACCTCCGAACTGTTGTAGAACATGCCATTTTGCACTTCCAACTGGTAGTTGAACAAGGCGGGAGGCATATCGAACAACTTATGCGTTCATCATACGTAAGGTGTTTGTTGTTTCATGAAGCTCCTCTTTTTCCCTTCTCACTATCACTGTTTTTGCTGTAAACATAAATGTAAACATGAATGTCTTTTCGCTAATAAATTTGTCGTAAACCCTTGGAGTCTATTGTTTCCTTTTGGCTATCAACATTCCTGTACTTAACGAATTCATTAGGCTCTTAATAATAATAGCACCATCTATCGGCACATTTTGGAACTTCTCCCCCCCTTCGCCCACGATTGTTCTGGTAAAATGTCAAGCCATTCTGACCGGTAGTTTTAAAGTTAGAACGTTTTAAAATCGCAACTTTATCATCCTGCATATATAATATTTTTAATTTATATCAAATAAATAATGCATAATTTTTATTTCATTTATATCATCTATCTGATAATCAGGAACGATTGCAGCATTATTGTTAATGATTAAAAGGGAGGGAATGATGATGTTTCTAACGTCACATATTACGTACCTTTGTACGAATGTTTTAACATTAAAAAAACTAATGGTCTCTTTCCAAATCTGTATTACCGTTTATATCAGGCTACCGTCGTATTTATGACTAGCATAATACATAATTTAATATTTTAATCACGTATACATGACTTAACAAGTTTTGCCAGTAAGGGAAAATAGCATTTATCGCTTACTTGGCTCAGCAAGTAGCTGTGCTTGCGAGATATTTTATATTAATTTATCCTTCAAATCAGCCATTCCTCAGAATGTTCCCTTTTATTTTAGCTTACCTTTTAAATATCATTAGTCTGTATTTTTTAACAAACTTATAATTTAAAATAATGTAACTTAAAAGTAACGTTTAAATTAATGTAATAAAAATTTTACCAAATAACATTTCTTACATTACTGTAATTTAGAAAAAGACGTTTCAAAATGCCATTATGTATCTTGATAGAGAATCGTTCGATTTACCTTTTTTCTTTTTTTTGTATCTATGTTTGCCATATGGTTAGTGCCCTCCATGGGGGAAGGAATAGTTTGACTTCTTTTTCAAAGCAGCGGAATAGATTTTTTTTTTTTCATTTCCTTATTACTATTATTCAAGTTCCAAGTTTTGTTGAGCATAAACTTATTATATGTTTGAGTTATACTGTTGATATTATACATCAACCTGAAGTAAATCTTGATATTTTATTACGTGTGTCGAAGGATAATAAAAATGATGCTCACAATGCGTCGACAATACATCAATAAGATGTTCACAAATTTTAAGAGTAACTTTATTTTAAAATAAATTATAGCTAACTTCCCAAAAGAAGACAGAGAGCATTTACAAGTATGGCATATGAACTTGATTTTCCTAAAATATTGTCTGTTTACAGATAAGAATTTTCTATGCGTTTGATCTGATCCAGTGAATATGTGATGTCATGAATTAAGTTTTACTGTAAAGCATCGGAAAGCTTTCAGATTCACGCTCAAAAGGGCATTTTTATAACGTTTTGTGTGTTGCCTTTATTTATTAAATATCGTGTTCTTCGCTTTTAAACCATAAAATTCAATTTAACAGCAATATCACAAAATATTTAAAAATTTGTGATATTATATATTTGTGATACATATTTAAAAATTCTGTGATATTATATATTACATATCTTTAAAATTTCCGATAGACAGTCTCGCTAAGTATGGTAAGCTAGAGGTAATTCCCCCCCCCCATGCAGTGTTGCCATTGCTCGCTTTGAAATCGTTGTGTTTGTTAATCAAAAATTCGTTAAAGTTTTACAAAATATGAAATAGATAATAAAACAAATTCCAAATTTGGGATTCTAGATGCCCATATTCGAGTGGAGGACGACGTTATTCAAAAGATGATGTCTCTAGGTAGCATTATTTTTTCACATTGCGAGAAACATAAATATGTTCATAGAAATTCATTATTTAATTTTTTTAAATATAATGCACGGCTATAATATTTGGTGGCAACAATTTGAAAAGTGTGTTAAATATAAGTTTGTCATTATGTATCCTCAGATTACCAACAGATGGCGATAGCGTTTATTTGTAAAAAGAAACTGTGTCATAATTGTGCATATGTAGTAGTTCGTCTTTGGTGCTCGTGAATAAACGTTGCGTAAAATAGCGATCTATGTTTATTACTTTAAATTCGATCCAGTTGATTTGTAGCGACTTACATATTTTTTTTATAGTGAAACGCCGTTTTATAATGGACAGCCAAATGCCAAAATGAAATTAATAACCCTTCTGGCCAAATTGCCCCTTTGGGCCAATACTAATTTTATATAAAATAAGAAATCTTTGTTCCCCCAATTCATACTCATACTTAGGATATTTTTTAAAAAGAAATTATAAAATGTACATTATAAGACATAAAACGCATACTTATTATGTTATAAAAAACGTACACAGTCGTATAACATTCAAATACGTATTACGTTCTAAAAAATAAAAAGTGACTCCTGTTTGACAAAAATTGACAAGATATTTGATTTTAAAATCAAGAACAATAATCAAAGGCCAAGATAAAGTGAACAGAGAAATGTTTGCATTTGTAAGTAACTAAAAATAAAACATCATTTAACGAAAAAGATTTCATATGTTAAGAGATAACATGACAAGCATTGCTCTTCAGATTTATCGTGAAAAATATTGCTCAAAGTCATTTTTTTCAAAATGGAAATCTTATTCGTAATACTATAGTTAAAAACGAAATTTTTTTACTTTAATATGAATTTTTTGTATGATTGCCAGATTATGATTCAAAAGTAATGAAACTTCATGAGATTATTTAATAACGTATTTTTAGACTTTCTAAGTTCCCCCAATTCATACTCATACTTAGGATACGTTTGCGTGGAAACTCTTTTGGCATACCAAGTGTAATAAAACTATAAATTTAAGACACTAACGACTAATAAATCACAAGACAGCATCATTGAAGGACATTTAAGGGGTGTGGGAAGGGAATGAACTGCGATTTAGTCTAATTTATTTACTGACCGACCTTTCAATGCAAATTGAACATAACATCAAAAATTGCTGATTTTGTAATTAAATACCTCGCTCAAGTTTTATTGCACGAAAATCAAAAACTTTTATAGCGACTACAAAATTTGTCTAAATGTCAGTACAGAGAACGGAAGAACACAAAAAATTATATTTCTTAATATTCGGTCTGGGAACACGTTCGTGGTGTTTTTTTCGATAGACGGCGTCAATGTCAAATAACTCAGGAAACACAGATCACAGTGACACCACTAAATGCTCGCTGGAAAACGTGATTGTTCGAGTGTTACTGTGAGTATATAAAGATCGAACGTGGTGCAGTGGATGGAAAGTTGTGTTTGACAATGGAGCAAAGTAAGGAAAAATTGCGCTTTATTTTGCAATATTATGACGACAAAGAGAAGAACCCTGCGTAGGCTTGTGAAAAAATGTGTGCTATGCACGGTGAAGGTACACTGCGGGGGGAGGATGGGATGACAGTTCTATATCTCCCTTTCTACTGGGCCGATTGACGAAATTCAACTTGCGTTTTTCATGTCTCGGAAGCGCAATTTATATTAGATTTATATATAGCATTGTTCTAATATAGGTACTGTGACACAAAATCGGACTTTTTCTGAAATGACATGGCATTTTTTTTCCATATTCCTACAACTCAAATTATGCCAAACTGCAGTTTGTAAAAATCGCACGAGTTGTTTTTAAAAAATTAGCTCTCAAAATTTTAGTTCCTCTTTGTTAATTGAATTTGGTATATATTTGTTAATTTCTCTTTTTTTTATTTAACTTATATGATTCTTCTTTTCAGATTTCGAAATTTAGATTCATTCCAAAAAAAAATTTCGATCCTTTTTTATGATTTATTTTTAAAATTTGTATTTTTAAATAATTTTTATAAATTTCTCGAAAAAAATTCGAATTATAATCTATAAAATTTTTACCATCATCTTAAAGGAGATATATTTCTAAGCATACCTGCAAAAACTTAATATTTTTACTCAAAATTTCTGAAGATATACATGAATTTATACATTAGTGCGTTTTGAAATTTAGCATATATCTTACAAGCGATAATAACGCCAAATGCGGTTTACGCACTTTGTTAAAATTATTTGAAAGTATGAAAAATTACTTTTCTTCCGCTCGTTTGCAGTGAAAAAAAAGGAAAGTAAAATACGTTGCTATAAATTAAGAATTCGCAAAGTTTTTGGCGCAAATTGAAAAACATACGCCAAGAAATTTTTAATTTCTCTGTAAATTTTACACCAAATTTTACAAAATTGAATATTTAGGCATAATTTGAGTCGTAGAATCGAAATATGGGGCAAAAAAAGGATGTCGTTTCAGAAAAATTCCGGTTTTATGTCAAAATACGTCTGTTAGAAGAATGCTATATATAAATCTAATACATATCCCATGTCGCGCTTTCGAGACATGAAAAACGCAATTTGAATTTCGTCAATCGGCGCAGTAGAACGAGAGATAAAGAACTATCATTCCCCCCCCTCGCACTGTACCCTATAAAAATCTTGTGCGCAGAAATGGTTCGCTCGCTTTTATTCTGGTAATTTTGACGTGAAAAATGATGACAGAATCACGCTCTGATTTTCTAATCAGTGAAAAAGCTGTGAAATTCTAGCAAGAGTCAAGCGAGATAAGCACATCAGCAGTGTCAACACTGGTATGGAGCTGGTCATTGACCACAAAACTGTTTCGGACCATTTACACAAAATTGCCTACAAAAAAAAAAAAAAAATCTCGATGTCTGGGTTCCGTTGAGTTGAGCGCGGAAAACGTGCTAAACCGAAGTAACATCTCTGATGCGCTGCTGAAACGCAATGAACTCGAGCCCTTTCTCAAACGTGACATAACCGGGGATGAAAAGTGGATCAAATACGAAAATCGCATGTGCAAAAGATCATAGATAAAGGATGGAGAACCATCACAAGCTGTCACAAAGCCAGAATTGATGCTGAACAAGGTGCTGCTGTGTGTGTGTTGGGAGTGGAAGGGAATCGTTCACCATAAGCTACTTCCAGCTGGTCAAACGATTAATTCCCAACTCTACTGTGAACAATAAGAGAGATTATGCCAGGCAATTGAAAGAAAACAGCCTGAATTGAATAACAGGAAAGGTGTTGGCTTCCATCATGACAACGCCCGACCACACACTTCTTTTGATTGCCCGTCAAAAATTGTGCGAGCGTGGTTGGGAAGTTATGATGCATCCATCATATAGTCCAAAAATGTTTGAATTTTATCTGATATAATTTATTTGTGATAGAAATATACAGTCATTCGCTTACATCTCAAAGACGCACAAAAAATTGTTTGCATATATTTCGAAGCAATAGCAATTAATTAAGAATTTAATCTATAAATGGCTTCAAGAAAAAGTTAATTTGGAATCAAATTTTATGTCTCTTTAGAAGTGTTGCTTTGAGTATTTTGTTACAAACAGTCCACTCTCTCTCTCTCTCTCTTCTTTCCACTCCCATGAGTACAACAGGCCTACTATTATGCTTAAGGTGCTATGGCACATCCTCTGAAGGAGGAGGAGGATGCATCTATGCACCATGGCGAAGGCCCGAGAGGACAAGCGACATAATTTCCACAAGTGTTGAGTTACTGTCGGGAACGATGCATGCTCCGCTCTTAGCGAACGGATCGAGCCTCCAGACCGACGAGAATAAATAGAGTTTGTTTCTGAATTTTTTTTAGCCAACTGGCAACGATGAGTGTACTTATATAGAACAATAACGTTAAGTAGGTTAGAAGTATTTTTTATTGTTGTAATGATTGAGATATTGTGTTTTGTGTTAAGCGTCAAAAATAAAGTGATGCGTGCAAAATAGTGTCAATTTTAAATGAATTTGAAATACGAACCAGAATCGAAAAACGAGGGCCATAAAGGTAAGCAACTTCGCTTCATTTGCTTATCCAGAATTTTGAATGATCTGTTTTGCTGAAATTTACATGGACATACAAGGCATTTGAAGGAAATACATTGGAGTCCTGTGTTGCTACAAGTAAGCAGTACATCATAAGCTTCAGAGTTGCACTGCATAAATTAAAAGATTATTTACATAAATTTCACAGTATCACATACTTTGCCACATATTATAGAAATATTTCACAGAATATGTGCAAGTATCAAAATTCACAGATACGTAATAATTCACAGAAACATTTACATACTATTTACAAAATAGCGGTTTTGACAACATAAAGAAAATATGCGAGTTACAGACTAAACGTTATGTGAGACTCGGCAATGTACTTCGCAACAAACAATTCTGAGTTACGAATAATTTATGAATGTTTAGAAATAATATAATATATAATGTTTAGAAAGATGAAATGAAAAAGCAACTCAAACAGTTCAGTTTGTTGGTACGCGCATGCGCCAGAAAGCGCTAGTAGCAAAAATGGCGGCTAGTGAACAGAAATGCCGGCTGCATTTGCAAAGGGAAGAGTACCGGATGACCAAGGGTTAGTGAAGAGAGTGTTGCGCGAGTGAGAGTCTTTCATGCGTAGCCCCGAAGAAATCAGTTCGGAAGGGTAGTTCGGTTTATAAAGGATCGTGTGTATGTGCCTCCACTACCAGCTGACCTACCCGACCTAAGAAACAGGATTGAGGTAGCTGTTGCAACAATTACACCACAAAAACTAATCAACGTTTGGGAAGAACTGGGCTATCGACTTGATGTGTGCGGGTGACGAAAAGTAAACACTTCCTAAGCTTGTAGGTATAACTGTTTGAGTAGCTCTTTCATTTCATATATTAATTATAATTTGAAGTTTTACGTAATAAGTACTACAGAGCGTTAAAACCACGTTATTCGTTAGATACAACCTGTATAATAAATTTGAGTTGGAATATGAGATTTGCTGAGTCGGTAACAAAATCTAATATGGGAATTTATCGCAGTATTCCGCAGTTTGGGCAAAGGCCAACTGTGGTGACTTCCGTCATATGAGGAATCGAATATGACTAGACATAATGACAATTTGCCTCACACAGTTTGAAATGAAGTACGTGTAGATACTGCATGCTAAAGATGCCATTTTCGCCTTATATATTGTTGCGAAAAATTCGGCGGTTGCGCCTGTATGTAAGTTTTCCGGCATAGCACTAGGGTTGCCATAAAATAGGGTATGGTAGGGTTGCCAGATTGGCGACTTTATCGCCCATTTGGCGACCAAATCGGCGATATCCCATGGTCCAATCGGGAAGCTTCTAGAATAACTTCCTGTTGAGATATTTCTCGAAACCTGTGGAACCTAAGGAAAAGCCATATAAACCCTTGCGTTTCTGAGAGCCGGCGGTGTGTGAGAGTTGTGAGAATTGTCAGAATAGCTGCTTACTGTGAGTGCTAAGCTACGCGAGAGTTTTGTGAACGGAAAGCGATCGAGATAGTGCTTTGCCGTGAAGCTACCTTTACAGTATAGCTTGACAGTGTATTGGTGATTGTTCCACGGTGTTTATTATAAGTTTAGTGTTGCCATGAAGCTACCTTTACAGTTACAGCCTGAAGCTGTGTTGCTGATTGTTTCAGCGTATTTATTGTAGATTTTCGACGCTTTTGAAGGTAATTTTGGAACTGTGCTGTAAATAGTGATTCTTGTAAATAAATTGTGCTTTTTATTGTTCTGCATCGTGTTTTCATCGGATACTCTCAAATCCACGAACCCGTAAAACGCAACAATATGTTGATGGACAGGAAAAGCATGTGAATCCATGAATCACGATTACACGAAAAGGATTAAGATAAAGTATAAAAATTTCAGACCATCTCTAAGCTTGTATCTTTGATATATTTTGAAGCGGTTTTTGTAAGAGGTGTAGGAAAACTAAAATAGGACATTTATATTTATTTAGGTTACTATTTTTATTCCCTACTTTATTTTCATAACATACAATTTATTTAGTTGCACTTTTTTATTTTCCACTCCCTTGAATTACATTGCACCCTGAACTCAAGACTGGCTGCCGAAAAATTGAACCTTGGCATCACTACGTATGAATTAGGCAACAAAAAATAGCAGTATTCACTCTTTGTTAAAATAACTTTTGATGTTCAAAAGTCTGTAAATACAAGTTACATTAATAATAAATTAAAAAAACTAAAAGTTAAAAAACATAAAATTGTCTGTGGAGAAAGACAAGAACGATGAAGGTTATATGAATTTACTAAGCCAAGATTTTTTTTTATGTAATGATGCTGAAGAAGCCAGTGGAAAACGCGTAGAGAATACAGGAAACAGCAAGGGACGGCGTGGTTAACGACTACATGGATGAAAAAAAAATCGAATTAACAGCATCAAAGCTTTGCGCAGTTATTGTCATAATGTCTGGAGGAATGTCATTGCACTTTTTTTCAAATGAAAAAAAAAGAAGGATTATGTACCTATCTGTTCCTCCCCCCAAAAGGAATGTGTATAAATTTTATCATTTTAATTAAACTCTATTTTACGCAGCAGACTACATGACATTCATTTAAAATTAATGTTCTGTTATCATATCCGTTGTCGTGGATTAGTAATTTTTTTTTAATCTTCGTTATACGGTTACATAATATGCGTACATATCCGAGAGCTCAATTTATATCGAAATGAATATACGATAATTATAAGCAACTACGTTATTGCTTTTATTTAAATCATCGGATGTTTGGTTTGGTTTATCTGAGTATGGCTAAGTACTCAAGGGCTATCTGCCTACGAGGAGGAAGGTCTTCGTTGAGAACTTTTTCAGGAAAAGGAGTTCGTATACGCATTACACTGGGAGAAAAACCACAAAAGCACTAATGCTGCCAGCCCATTCGCCGGAATTCGAACCGCTCGGCAGCTGCTGGACTCTTTGGATATTAATAAAATTAATATTAAATGAGAGTTTATTAACATTCACGATGAAGTATTAAATTAGTTTATTTAACTTTCTATATTGCACTATTTGTTAAAACAATTGAGAACACATTTTATATATTTCACTTTGTAGTGAAACATTGTTTATGCTTAATAACGTTTGTAACTAGACGTAAACTAGCTACGTCAAATAGTTTTTATCCGCTCACAAATTTTCTTCTCCCATTTCTAAATATAGATTAAATTTTTGGCAAATTTGATGCATTAGGTGCAGCTGTTTAAAATTAAATAGTCTACATTTAATGTAAGATTTGAGACTTTCATTACTTTATTTATTTTTTTAAGAAATGAAAGTTCATGTAACATTTTTTTTTGGTCGTTAACTTTGAGGCTGTTAAGCTCGCATGATCGCTTTCATTCTTACATCTGATCAAACAGGATGACTTAAATTTGCTTTCGATTACAATGAAGGAATATTTATATCTAACATGTCTAATAAGGAAGTTCTTATGACCTTGAATGTTATATTATTGAATTACGGCGGTATCATCGGTTAAGAATCGCTGGCCGGTAATATCCCAATATCCTGTTTAATTTTTTTTTTTCCAACACTCGTAAATTTATGTGATCTGAGCTTTGTTCAAGATCAATAGCCGCTCACAGACGTTTAACTAAGTACTCCGTTTTTATTTGCATAAATATTCTTTTAGCCCTAGACGTAACAAAATTTGCCTTAGATGGTATTTTAAAAGGGGTAAGAGAAACTGATGTATTTAATAGGAAAGAAAATTAAGTTCGTATGAAAAAATACTATTATCTCATTAATTCTTTTAGAGATGATCGATTTATTAGCATGTCTACAATTTATGCAACCACCATTTTCGGGGCTCTTATTGCTCTAATTTGAATTAGAATCATTTTTTATGTCCATTTGCTGTCTTTAACAGCAGGTATTTTTGTCTTCTTGTTGCTTTGTGTTCTTTACTTTCCTACGCGATTTGAGAATATCGTCCTTTGTTTTTGAATAACTCGTAATATATTTTGCATTTAAATATTTGGGAAAAAATAAACAAACCTAGATTTTTAAAATGGAAAAATGGCTAGGATTGAGAAACCGGAAAAGTGATGATTCACGAATGATGGAGCCAGGATAATCCACTAGAACTAAGAATATTGAAAAGAAAAATCGTTTATAGAAAACATAATGAAAGTTATTTCAGGGTTTACTTGAAATGGAAATGAAATGGACCCCCAACCTCAATTTGTTGTGTTCCGGTGAATTGTTAACCAATTAAAGTATGAAACTATCGTTTCTTAAAACATCTTGAATCTAAGCAGGCCAATTTGAAGGATAAACCTGAATAATAGTGTAAGAGGAAATTATCGGAGTTCAAAAACAGTAAATAAATAACGAAAGATTTTGTCAGTTCAAGTGAAAAAGCTTTGGAAGCTGTTATCTAGTAAGAATTGCCAAGACAAGGCAAGCTCACACTATTGGAGATACCCTTCCATTAGCATCAGCTAAAGATATCGTTTTAACATCATTTAACGAAAAAACGACTCATGAAATTTATAAAATTCCGTTATCAAATGAGTTAGTCGACGAATTCATGAAATGGAAAATTCCATAAAAGAGACACTTATTCAAAAAATAAAACACAGTGAGTATTTCGCATTGCAACTGGATATAACGTAATGAAAGGATATATGAAAGTATTGATATAACGAACTTTGTTCAATTGTTAATTTACGTACGTTTCGAAGATAAACGAACTGCCCAAGAGTACTTATTTTGTGAATCTCTTCATGATAGAGCAGTTGCAAATGAAATTTTCAAAGTAATTGACAATTTTATGTCTGAGAATGATATTCTATGGAACAAGTGCCTTGCCGTATGCAGTGCCAGAACTCGGGTTTTAACAAGAAAACACTCACGTGTCATTTCTCAAATAAAGAAAGTCGCACCTGAAACTAAATTTACTCACTACTCCATTCATCGTGAAGCTTTAGTAGCCAAAGCAATCCCCGAAAATCTGAAAATCGTTAATTTCATTAAAAGCGGAGCTTCAAGAAATTACGATTTTATGCCATGGGCAGTGAACATGAAACGCTTTTGTTGCATTTCGAAGTAGGTGATTTGCCAGAAGCAAATTTTTAATCGTCTTTTTGAACTCCGAACAGAAATTGGAATTTTCTTCTGTGATTCAAAATTTCAAACGCAAAAATGTTTATTTAGTGAATTATGGCTGCCGCGTTTAACATATTTAGCTGATATTTTTGGAAAGTTAAATGAAAATTTAAGATTGCAAGGACAAAGTGTTAATTTGTTTACCATTAGAGACAAAATAAATGCAATGATAAAAAAAAACTGGAGGTAATAATCAAAGAATTGGATAGTAATATTTTAAGATTTTTACCACTTTTAGAAAGTTTTCTAACTGAAAATGATTTAAAAAAAAAAAAAAAAAAAAACCTGAAAGGTTTCAGATTTTAAATTACGTCCAAAGGGGCGTTTTTCAACGTTTTGTATGTTACCTTTATTTATTTAAATATCATGTTCTTCGCCCTTAAACCATAAAACTCAGTTCAACAGCAATATCGCAAAATAATTTTAAAATGAGTATATCTTTAAAATTTCCAATACACAGTTCCGTGCGCTTTAGATAAAAAGGTTTTTTTTTTCTTTTTTTCCTCCGTAGAGTGTTGCCATTGCTCGCTTTTAAATCGTTTGAGTTTGTTCATCAAAAATTCGTTAAAGTTTTACAAAATATGAAATACATAATAAAACAAATTCCAAATTCTAAATTTGGGCTTCCAGACGCGCATATTCGCGTGGAAACATACGTTATTCAAAATTGGATGGCTCTAGGTACCACGTTTTATCACATTTGGAGAAATATATACACATTTATGCAGATTCTTTATTATTTAATTTCTTTAAATATAATACAGCGCTGCAAGATTTGGTGGCAACAGTTTGAAAAATGATTCAGACTTTTAATGTTTCCGACGCAAAACGAAAACAATAGTCCTTCAGAGACAAAGTCCTTTTGGACTAATAAAAGAAGAATTAGCGTCCTACACTAAAACTCACTGTTTTTCATTGATAAATAATTTCACCGTGTACACTGCGCAAAAAAATAAGTAAATAAAGACAGTTCTATATCTTCCGTTCTACGGGGCCGATTGACGAAATTCAAATTGCGTTTTTCATGTCTCGAAAACGCAACTTAGGATATATATTAGATTTATATATACCATCATTCTAACATAGGTATTTTGACACAAAATCAGACTTTTTTTAAAATAACATAGCAATTTTTTCCCCATATTTCGATTCTACGACTCAAATTATGTCTTAATATTAAATTTTGTAAAATTTGGTGCGAAATTTACGGAGAAATTCATAAATTTTACTTAGCGATTTTTTTTTTCCAGTTTGAGCCAAGAATAATTAATTCACTTGGCGAACTTCTTAATATGTGGCAACCTATTTTCCTTCCCTTCCCATTGTGCAGCGGAGGAAAGAAAGTCCCATCGTTCCTGCCTTTTCACCTTGTGAATAAGAGGAAAAAAAGTCACATCGTTCTACTTTCAAATAATTTTAACAGAGTGCGTAAACCACATTTTCGTTATTATCGCTCTCAACAAATATGCCAAATTTCAAAACGCGCCAATATATAAATTCAAGTAAATCTTCGGAAATTTTGAATAAAAAGCTCTAATTTTTTGCAGGTATGCTTAGAAACAAATCTATTTTAAGATGATTGTAAAAATTTTATACGTTATATATAGGTTATAACTGAAAATGTTTTTCGAAAAATTTATAAAAATTATTTTAAAATATAAATTTTAAAAACAAATTATAAAAAATGAGCGAATTTTGTTTGGAATGAACCTAAATTTCGAACTGCATAGGAAGGAATCAAATAAGTTTCATAAAAAAAAGAGGTATTAATAAATATATATCAAATTCAAATAACATTGAGGAGCTAAAATTTTGAAAGCTAATTTTTGAAAAACTACTCGTGCAATTTTTACAAAACTTGGCAGTTTGGAATAATTTGAGTCCTAGAATCGAAATACGGAAAAAAATTGGCATGTCGTTTCAAGAAAAGTCCGATTTTGTGTCAAAATACATATATT
>KK112977.1:46192-85544 GCA_000611955.2 Stegodyphus mimosarum | reverse complement strand
TTTTTTTTTTTTTTTTTTTTTTTTTTTTTGCGCGCGCGCAGTGTACCTGAAATTTTATCTCGTGAATGAAAAGAACAACTGATGGAAATTTCCTGCCATCCAACTCTAACTGAAGATTTTAAAAATAACACAGTTGTTAACTATTGGCTGAACCGAAAAAAAGAATTTAAAGGTATTTTATAGCTTATAAGATATATCTCCCACATTCTTAGCGTGCCTTCGTGGTGTAATGGTCAGCACACTGAGCCGGTATTTCAGAGGTCCGTGGTTCGATTCCCGGCGAAGGAATTGCATATTTTTCATGTCTCCTGCTACTAAATAACCTAATGTCTCTACAAGCTATTAAATTTTTATTGCTTTTTTGCACAACGCATTTGTGTGAACAAGGATTTTCTTCCATGATATTTTTCTTCTATGTTATTGAAAAACAGATATCGAAAAAAAACTAAAAGTGGATCCTAATTTACGGTTTAAACTAAATGAAATAAGACCAAAGAAAAAGAAATTTATCTCTCTTAAACAGGCCCAAATTTCATATTAAATTTTACAATTAAAGTATTACAACGTAAATTTTGATAATTAAAATGGTAACAAATTTTTAATCTAATATTTTTTATGTGCGCATATTTAATACAAATAGCCAATAGGTTGTGCAAGTAGCAATATATATATATATACATATATATATATTTTAATATTTCTATTGAGAAATTTAAAAATAATCATTGTAAAGTGTAGTGATGGTTCTCCAAGTTTTTCAGTTTTTGTTAAGATGGTACGCGTTATACAAAATGTTGAGAACAGATGCACTAGCCTATTCAATCCATAAGAAATGGAAGGCTTTTTGAGAAAAGCTGGCTCTTTTCTATTTGTCTTTCTTTCTTACACTCCTGAAATATTTTAAGTAGGTGCCAGCTGTTCAATATGTGTTGAGTCAATCTTAAGCAGAACAGCCACAAATATTATCTAAATGAATATACATACAGTTTCAAATTACTTTTTATCACAGGTCATTTTATTTCTATGCTGACTAGAACATAAAACTTCAGTTGCATGTAAAGACAAAATATTTATAGCTTTTTATGCGTTTTAGAGTACTATTTTCCTTTTCTTAGGGAACATTGATGGAGCAAGACATTGAATAAGATATGTAGTTATCTGACTATGTTAATGAGAGATAAGAAAGGAAAACTAATTAAAATTAATTTTAACGCTTTTGTTCGTTTACGGCAATTTCTTAAACTATAGTTTTTTAGGGAGGTGGAGATGATTCCCACTTTCCCAACAAAGATATCTACTGTTAAGTAAACTAACATATAATGATGTTTAATTAATTTATTTAATTACTTTTACATAACGAGTAAGAGGTTACAGTACTTGAAAGAACTTTTGTAGACAACCTCCCAGAAACAAAAAATAAATTAATGCAGCTTTTTTAAAATTAATCCCAAACATAAGACAGGTGCCCTAAATTTCTAATGAAAAACAAAATTAACATAAAATTTGCATTTAGTTTTAACTAAAGTTATGTTACCACGTGTTTAAATAATTTTCTATAACGTGGTATCTTGTGCAGCCACATCGGAAGAAGAAGGAGAAATTAAATGTTTTATTTTTAGCACAAAAATATTATTGTTATTAAAGGATCACTACATTCTCAAAGAAATATTTTAGTTAATTCCGTAATTAGTAATTCTGCATTAACTAAATTAACTATTTATTGCTATTGCTAAAATTTCTGAGAAGATAAACATTAGAATCTACTTCTGGGATAGTTAATGTTCAACATTTAAAATCATTCTGATATGAAAAATAGGCCTTTATCACTATCGACATAAAAACTTTTAGAATGCTCAGGAAACTATATTTCAGTGATTTTTGAATGATAGAAAAGAAGAAATTACACAGTCCAAGACCCCTATATACACCATGCTTTGATAATGATCAAACTAAGTACATGCATATACTTATGATGCAGATCCTATTGGAAATCCTGATAATCATGCCTATGCGCCAAATCTGGAAATTTTACAATGCACTCTTTTTGAGCTGGTTCGCATATGCAGCTAAATAGCCTAGATCCGTTTTCCCGCATATATTTAAAATATATATGAAAATACGTTACCCCGTATTTTATTTTATATCTCCGAAAAGCGCATAATCATTATCTTCGTAAACAAACTGATAAAACGAATCATTTATTTGCAGTCTCATGATGCAATAATATCATAAAAACCGGCTTTGTAATGCGTTCGTTAACACAGCTATTACTGCTGGTGAGGAAGCAAAAATTTTAAATTATTCATATTTTTCATTACTGCACTGCAGATTTCAGGGACTGTGTGAGAAGGAAAACAATCTCATTATTTTTGAAACAATATAAATTTGGACTCGCGGCACTGTAAAGTTCATAAAATCCATCAGGCGGTTCCCACCGTCTTGAAAGTTTGGTTTATTAGTTCATTTAAATTGCAAAATATTGTAGACGTAAGTAGACATCATAAGTAGTTAAGCGTGATGTCAAATATTTACCTATTTCTATAACGCCCAAGAAATTAATTTTACGTGCACAAGCTTTCTGCATCTATTATATATGTGGCGTGTACAGGATGAAGGTTTAAGTTATAAGGTATATCTCCCACATTCCTAGCGTGCCTTCGTGGTGTAATGGTCAGCACACTGAGCCGGTATTTCAGAGGTCCGTGGTTCGATTCCGGGCGAAGGCCTTGCATATTTTTCACCTCTCCTGCTTGTAATTAACCTAATGTCTCTACAAAGTGACAATAAAGTTCTCTATAAGTTCCTTTTTTTATAAATTTAATTTTTACATATTATTCAATACACATTTTGTTCACAAAAATTAGTAACTAAAGCCTTCGCTATACTTTAAAATACACTCCCCCTACTTTTCATAAATATATCATTTTCATGCACAAACAAAAATATATTGAGTTTGCTAAGTTTTAAGAATCAATTCCTTAACCAAGCCTAATGAAGTAGCAAAATGGTTATAAGGTCTATAGTCTTTCACTATTTTAAAATGTGACGTAACATTTTTATTGACCTGAAACTGCCTAGTCTAAAAAAAAGTAAGTACAGACACTTGTGAAGGATGTAAGAGATTATTTTATTTTAAACTCCATAAAATGAACAGAAGGCACTCCTGGATGTGTTTGTGCTTGTTCTTTAAGTTACTCAGCTTTTAAACACAATGAAATTGAAGATATGACGCAAAGACTTGACTGGTTACCTAGACAAGAATGTAAATATTAGCGACTATTAAGTATACTGAATTATTATTAGCAGCGACTATTAAGTGAATACTGCTACATTTGCGATGAAATCGGAAGGGAAGTTAATGGACAATTAACCTAATGTGCATTTCTAAATTTTTAAAGAGGTGTAAGAAGAATTAGTGTCTACGAAACCAAACCGATGAAAGTAGAAAATTGTTCACAACACCAACTGATAACAGAATTAAGAGACTGTGCCTAAACAGAAGAAAATCAGCTGGATGCGTAACAAGACCAAAAAGGAGCAATCCAACGAGAAGCTGAGTTGTTTGCAGCAGACTGCAGGAATTTAGAAATATTAGAGTTCCATAATAAAAGTCATTTACTTTCAAACAAAGAATGTAACGATTAAACTGGCTTAAAGTTTAAGTGAGCGAAACAATAGGGCAATGTTATTTGCAGTGATGAGACCAAAATCTCGGTATCTGATAGTGATGACAAAGTACCTAAGGAAAAGCATCCTGGTTGCTTATACTTAACATGAAATATACAGTTAATGTCATGATCTGGAGTTGTGTGACATCAAAAAGGTGTAAGAGAAATCTTTGTTGGAAAAGAATGACAATGGGAATAGAAATGACCAAAATATGTAAAAAATTCTTGAGCCCAAACTACAGGTAACTTTCGCATATGAAAGTTTCCAAGATAATGAAGCTTTTATATCTGAACAGGATTTAGCTTCGTGTCATGTTGCTGCTGTATGCAAAACATGGTTTCAAAAATAATTATATATTATATTTCTCACTTCTTCCTACTATAACAGCTATAACAACGATGCGATTTTTATTGCACGTCATTTTACACCAGTGTTTCTCAACCATTTTTAGCTGGCAGCCCATTAAAAATATCTGGAATTATTTGCGAAACACCTGAATATAAAAAATGTAAAAGTTTAAACATTAAAAAATATATATTTGTTTAAAAATTTATTCATTGACAAGGCTTAGACTGTTTTCTTGCGAAAATTAAATCAACAACAGGTTCCGAAGTCACTAGATAAGTTCGCGCTTTATCGTCAACTTTTAGCATTCCTTCTCGCCTTTTAGGCTCGATTTCTGTCTATGTTGAAAATTCAGGGTTCACAGAACCATAGCAGGCGAAAACCATGCGAAAGGCAGATGATTTTAATAGCTTTAAAGCTGAATGAAAAATAAAAAAATTTGACAGAAAGCAAAGATCAACCACATTTTTCTCGAAGAATGTAAAACTTATCCTTTCTCGAATCAACAAGCTGTTCTTCTGTTATTGTCAAATTTGGTGTCTTGTTAATTAAAAATGGTTGATTAACCACTCATAGTAATCAACTGAAGGAAAATAGCTTTTAAGTGAGGTTTAAAGTTCGTCAATGATGCTTATAATTTCGTCTGCAATATCTTTTCTCGACTGAGATTCACTGGCTCCCTGGGAAAGCAATCAATATTTCCTTTTGATATTTCAGATTTCTACAGTGTTAATTTTTCTTCATATAACTTCAGCTTTGGTGTTGAATGTGACGATATTCTCGGATGGATTTTGAATACTTAAATTTACAGGGTTCAGCTTTTCAAACAAATCCGACAGAAATTGAATTTTAAGCCACCAAATCTCGTCATGAAGAGAAAATTCAAAAGATGTTTTTTCGACACCCAAGAAAGCCAATGCACTTGGTGCGATATAGAAGTATAAAAGAGTTTTAGTTTTTCAGTCGAAATCCATTGCGTCGCACAATCGAGAGAAAATTTGTGTCTTTAAACGGTCGACTTTTAATGAAACTGATCACTTGGATTGGATGACTAGGTTAATAACAATCAACATAGCTAGATTTAAAGATTTTAAAAGGGAAGAGTTTCTGCGAATCATGCAGTGAACGCTTATGATATTTGGATTTTCTTGGCGCACAAGTGTGATAAATCCTTTTTTGTTTTCCAATACCGAAGGACGTCCGTCTGTGCTCCACAGCACACCAAAGCTTGAAATATTTTCTTTTACACGATCAAATGTTTTCCTGTCGTCGTATTCTTCAAATCTTTGTAGAAAAGTTACTCATTCAAGAAATTTCATCTTTAACAAATCGAATGAAATCAAGGAACTGTATTTTTCCACCACCGATATTTGTCGATTTACCAACCTCGGGTGATAAGAGTTCACTGTCATGCGATTCGAAATGCTCAACAATTCGCTTTTTAAGTCTGAATATAAATCTTCAATTACTCTTCGTGATATTACGTCATTGGATGATGTTGCTTTCTTCACCTTCTCTATCGTTTTCTCTCCCAGCATTGCTTCGGTAATGATAGCTAATGCTGTCGCAATGATGAACTCGGAGTCTGTGCGTCCATTTCTACGATGTGCTATTAATTGTGCAACTTTATAACTGCCAAGCAATCCCTTTTTCCGGCGTCTTCATTTAGTCCGCCCCCCCTTTTTTTTCTTTTGTGCGCTGCCATGTTTTCAAAATATTCTTTCGGTTTGTTTTCTGGGTTGAAGTTTTCAAATGTTTTTTTCAGTTCGCTAGGAACGCTGATAGCTTCATTTGGAAGCTTCTTTTTGCAAACTACACAGAGTGGTACTCGAAGATCTTCCGTTTCAATTGCGATGAATGCGAATTCGATGTAGTCATCTTCATACTTCCGTTTGTTTCTTTGTTTATCTTCTGTTTATGAAGTACCAGATTTTATTGAACATTTGTCGATTATGGCTAAATGAGTGGTGGTGGTGGTGGTGGTGAGTGAAATTTTTTGGCGCAAAACCAGGAACGGTTATACCGCGCCAAACACAAGGTAATGGAACATAAGGTGATACAAAAGACAGTGAAATTAAAATAGCTTATGAATTAAACAAGTAGATAAAGGAATGTACAAAATCCAGGGGATGAGGTCATATAAAATCAGCTAAAATCACAAGTGTTAAAATTAATATACAAAATTAAAATCAGTTCAAATGAGGTGATAAACATCAATATCTCTTAAATAGTAAAATAAATTACGATTGACCTCTCTTCCAATTAAATGGTCGAGAGGTAAGTCACAGCTGTTAAAATATTTCTGACGAGTACTATTAAAAGATGGACATTCAATTAAAAGGTGACGGACCGTTAAACACTCCACATTTTGAGCACAGGGGTTCATTTTCAGCATTTAAAAGATAGTTATGGGTCATTCTGGTGTGACCGATTCTGAGTCTAGTCAAAACAACTTCCTCCTTACGTCTTCCAGTAAAATGCCAAAGTTCGATTTTAGGTTTCACGCTCTTTAATTTGTTAAAAGACTGAACATCCCAAAACTGCTGCCATTTTCCCAATATCTTTTGTTTGATAAAACTGCTAATGTCTGTGATAGGGATGAGGCGACTGGATATTTCAACAGCTGATTTTGCGACGACGTCTGCCCGCTCATTACCTTTTATACCGGTATGCCCGGGAACCCAGCAATAAAGAATTTCAAATCCGCGCCTTGTTAGGTTTAAGTTCAGTTTTAGGATATCAAAAACTACCGGATTAAGGGTGTTAGAAAAAGCTTCTAAAACTTTTAGCGCGCTGTAAGAATCTGAATAAACTATAAACTTGTTTTGCAGTCGCTTTGATACGTACAAAAGTGAATGATATATTGCGGTAAGTTCAGCTGTTAAGACTGAGGAAGCGTGGTGCAAGCTTCTGCCTTCTACATGGTCACCAATTACAAATGCCGTCCCGACATGACAAGTTGACTTCGAACCATCTGTGTATATTGGAACATATTCTTGATATTTATACCTGTGATCAGCAAAAAGTTGGGTGTAGATAATATCATTAGTGTTTCTTTTCGTGTGATGGGGGAAAATTTCAAGAATCTGGATTCCTGCCTGTTCCCAAGGAGGAATTTCAAAGTATTGCATGGCTTGGGGGGATATATCAGATAAGGAGAGTTCCTCAATCAGGGGGCGAACTCTTAAAGAAAAGGTAGGCACACAGGATGGACGTGCATCGAATAAAGTGTCACAGCTGTTATCAGTTAAAGCTAGCCTATTAGGATTGTCAGGTTGTGATAAGATGTTAAAATAATGCAAGAGAGACAACTGCTCACGCCTCAAACGAAGTGATGGTTCATGACAATCAACATAAAGACTCTGGACAGGAGATGTCCTGAAAGCTCCAGAACAAATCCTCAGAGCTTGATGATGCACAGGATCTAGTTTTAGCAACACAGAAGACCGAGCTGATCCGTAGATAACTGAGCCATAGTCCAGTCTAGAGCGGACAAGCGCTCTATAGATGCGAAGCATGGAGCATCGATCAGCACCCCAGGAGGTATTCGCCAGGACTTTTAGTATATTAATTACTTTCATACACTTCTTTCTCAGCTGTAAAACATGAGAGAGGAAAGTTAGTTTCTGGTCGAATATCACTCCTAAAAATTTTGCTTCAGGTGCAACTGGAATGATAGATCCATTAAGGTGTAATTCAGGCTCAGGATGGAGACCTCTCTTTCTACAAAAATGCACGCAGACGGTCTTCTGTTCAGAAAACGTAAATCCTTGGTCGACTGACCATTCGTGGATCTTATTCAATGCGATCTGCAGTTGCCTCTCTATATGTCTCATATCTGCCCCTCGACAACTAATCTGCAGGTCGTCAACATACAAAGATCCTAAAACAGTTGGTGGAAGTTCTTTTAATACAGAGTTAATTTTCAGACTAAATAGAGTGACACTAAGAACAGAGCCTTGAGGCACACCCTCTTCTTGTTCAAAGATTTTTGACAAAACAGAGCCAATCCTAACTTGGAAGGTCCTAGCACTTAAAAAATTCTAAATGAAAAATGGTAGGTTGCCACGCAAGTAAGTATCATACAGATCACGAAGGATCCCATACCTCCATGCCTTATCATAAGCTTTTTCAATGTAAAAAAAAAATAGAGACAAGATGGTTTCTTCTAAGGAAAGCTTTACGAATAGATGTCTCCAAAAGGAGCATATTATCTACAGTTGTCCTTCCCTTTCGGAAACCGCTTTGATAAGGTGACAATACATTATTCTTTTCTAAGAAATACACTAGGCGGCTGTTTACCATCTTTTCAAACAGTTTGCATATGCAGCTAGTAAGGGCTATTGGCCGATAATTCGAGGGATTCCGCGAGTCTTTTCCTGGCTTAGCGATAGGAATGACAACAGCTCTCCTCCATGCACTGGGAAAAGTATGCTCCTTCCACACCCTGTTGTAAAGAGTGAGAAGGGCGTTCAGTGACTTATAGGATAGATGCTTCAGCATATCGTAGCTCACGCCGTCAAGACCCGGACAAGATTTGCGTGTCTGGAACAAAGCTCTCTTTAACTCAAGCATAGTAAAATCCCTATTGTAGGGTTCAGAGTTGGAGGAATTGAAAGCTATGGGATTTTTTTCGGAGCGCTGCTTAATAACAAGAAATGCGGGAGAATAATTTCTGCTGGAAGAAACGGCAGAAAACGTCTCACCAATAGTATTCGCAATTTCTTCTACGGAGCTAATCACTCGGCCATCTTTTTCCAAAAAGGAAAGTGAGTGGTCTTTATATATTCCACATGCTTTTTTAACTCTCTCCCAAACTCGTTTACTTGGTGTAGAGGATGTTATTGTTGACACATATGAAATCCAGGAATCCCTCTGGCTCTGCCGTCTTACTTTTCTCGCATTTGCTTTGGCTCTTTTGAATGCTAAATAGTTTCGCAAAGTAGGGTATCTGCGAAAGATTCCCCAAGCTTTTCTCTGTTTTTGAAGTGTTTCCTGACAGTCACGGTTCCACCAAGGTTTGGAATATTTTATCAATTTACCCGATGTTCTGGGGATACAAAGTACAGCTGCCTGGTTTATAACATTAGTAATGTATTCCACTGCATCATCGATTTGCACATTTTTTACCATTTCCTCTGTGAGGTCAGCAACAGGAGAGAAGAGGTCCCAGTCTGCCTTTTCAAATATAAATCGAACGGGCCTTGACATGGAGTTTGCTCCTCTTCGTGCGAGAGATACAAAGATGGGGTAATGATCGCTGCTGTAGAGATCATTGCCGAAACTAAACGTGCAATACGGCAGCAGAGACGGTGAACAAATGGCAAGATCAATAGCGTGGAATGTTCTTGTAGGCTCGTGGAAGTATGTGTCCTGCCCGGAATTGAGGAGACAAAGGCTGTGATCTTTGATCAGCTGCTCAATTTGTCTTCCTCGTGAATTGGTGTCTTTACTTCCCCAGAGCGGACTGTGCCCATTAAAATCTCCCATAAGAAGAAAAGGTTCAGGCAGCTGCTTTACAAGCTCATTTAAACGCTCTTGATCAATGTGCTCATTTGGAGGCAAATAAACTGAAACTACAGAAAATACGACATTGAAATTTATTTGCACAGCGACAACTTGGAGGGATGTCGTCAGAGAAAGTGCATTTGATGGATAGTCCAGTGAGGTGAGGAGGCCTACACCTCCACTGGCACGCTCACCTGCAATATTATCTTTCCTGACGAAAGAAAACCTCCGAAGTTTTGCTGGCTTTTCTGGTTTCAGGTTAGTCTCCTGTAGAGCGAAGCATACAGGATGATGAGCATTGATGATATCTTTTATATCTGTCAAATTCCGGTGGAAGCCGCGACTGTTCCAAGAGACGAGGGTGGCCATTATGTTTGATATTTGCTCTTTCTGTGTTCTTTCTTTGTTTTTCGCGGAAGCAGATGCTTGGGAGTTTCCAGCCCCTCCTCTACTTCCATACTATCCGAATCAAGAGAATCAGATATCATGCCATCGTGTGAGCTATTACTAGGGCTTCTATTTTTATTTTTAGTTTTCTGAGCGGTATTTTTTGGTTTACTTTGGACTTGTATTTCTTTTTTTTGAACAGAGTGTGTCGGTTATTCGTTTTTCTGCCTGCTCGCAGTCTCCTGAGATTTATTTGGGTAACTTTGGGTACTGACTGAAGTTTGTGTTCCGAAAGATCTTGTTGACTTAACAGCATTAGCAAAAGAAATGTTTGGTCGGATCTGTGTGCTTTGAACTAGCCTTCTGGCTTCCGCATATGAGATATTATTATTGACTTTTGTTGTTTGTATTTCCTTTTCTAAATTCCATTTCGGGCAGGACCGAGAAAAAGCTGGATGTTCACCTTTGCAGTTTATACACAGTGGCACAGCGGAGCAGTTTTCGCTCTCGTGGCCAACCATTGAACATCGGGCACATGTCTGTTTACCACGGCACGAGTTCTTGGAATAGCCAAAACGCTGGCCCTGCTAACAACGCATTGGGTTCGGAATATAAGGTCTTACTCTGCAGTTCAGGTATCCAGCTTTTATACTCTTCGGCAGATCAGGCGAGTTGAAGGTCAGGATCACGTGTTTTGTGCCTATCAACTGACCCTCCTTACGCATCTTGATCCGCCTGGCCTCACACACATTTTGATTAGCCAACTCGGATACGAACTCTTCTTCAGAAACTAACAGAAGGTCAGTTTCCGAGATGACGCCACGACGATAGTTCAGTGTTTTATGCGCTGAGACCGTTATATCAACTTGCCCAAGTTTAGATATTTTAAGTAAGGAAGCAGATTGGGAGGCTGAAGCCGTATCAACGAGCAAGTCTCCGGAACGAAGACGCTTGACGTTTCTAGGCTCTCCAATGCAAGCTTGAATATATTTGTTTATGAGAAAAGGAGACATTTTTTGCAGTTCGCCAGAAGAACTAGATATTACTAGAAAACGGGGACTATTACTGGGTTCACTTTCATTTCCGCTGGTACGTATTCTCTTTGTATTAGACGTATTGCCATTTTTGGTGTCGGGTTTTTTAGATTCTGAATCGCTTTTCATGAGTTTTGACAAGGTAAGAATGTTTATATTTTTGGAGCCATATTTGAAAGGAAAAAAATTCGGACCCGGCGTCCCCACCCACCACGGAGTCCAACAAGGGGACGCAGTTTGTTAGGGCTAGCCGGACCTATACGCAAACTGAAGCCCCACAGTCGGCTTTCCTGAAAGCAGGAACTCCCGAGAACTTATCCCCAAGCCGCCGACACAAGGTCAGGAGACCAGCCGATTGACACACGTGAGGACGACAAGGTGCCTCCCGTTTAGCTGAAAGCTTACACACTTTAGCTGACAGTACCTCGCCCCTCAACTACCAGGACCCTCCTTTCCAGCGACACGGGTCTCCACGCACGGCAAACACGTGAGCAGTTTTCTCGTCATTCGAAAACTAGAGACAAGGGATGCTCCAGTCTCTCATAACGAGCCCCAACCTCCGAAGAGGAAAACCACGAGGGAGAAAGGAAAGATAGAAGTCACAGTTCAGAGGAGTGGAGACGGAAAAGAGGACAGATCACTGGGGCTCCAGGATCGTGACACCAGTCTCACCAAGAAGGTGATCCCCTGAAGGGCTAGGGTACCTCGGGATTGCCACACCCGTACTCACAAAAGTGAGCCCCTGAGGGAGGCTAAATGAGTAAAACATATTTTTATTAGTTCACAGCAGTTGCATTTAAAGAAACTTAAAGACTTACTTATTTCGCAAATTTTTTGATTTGAAGAAAAAGACAACTTGAATCAACGTCAATTACAACTGAGAAAAAATAATATCAAATAAAAACTCAGAAAAAAATCTTTTTTTTAGAAACCATTGAAGTTATTATAAATACCATTGAAATTAGAAACCCGCGTAGTTTTAATTATTTGTCAAAAACCCTCGCGACACGTTTGACGACATAGTTGTGGTGTACTGGTTCGCCGCGACACACAGGTTGAGAAACAATGCTCTACACGAAATCACTAACCAGGCACCGATATCTGAGATTCGTTCAGTTAATCAAGTACTAAATATTTTAACCTAATAATAAAAGCCTAATAATAATTCGCATTTTCAATCAAACGTTCTGCAAGTTCTCAGACATCTTCATTCCCCATTAGCTTACTTAGTTTGCAAACTATTGCAGACGTAGTTGAGCGTGATCTTAAATACGTACATATTTCTAAAACGTCTAAGCAATTAACTCTAGGAATACAAGCTTTCTGCGTCTATCATATATGTAGTATGTACAGAAATACAATAACTGGAGGCTAGGTGACAATAAAGTGCTCTATAAGTTCCGAAATTTTATAAATTTAATTTCAAAACTCCGTCAGTGATTTAAATATTCAATCAAGTGGGCTTCAAAAACAACAAAACATTAGTATTTATTACGCGATTTCTATGAATTTTTGTTTGAAACTGGTTTTCAGTCAAATAAAAAGGCTTAACTCTTTGAAAGTCAATAATTGTTTTTCTTATTTCTCCCACGTTCTCCTTGCTGGCGATTACGTAGACGAAATTGCATTAAACAGAACCGAAAGACAAAGAAAACCTCAACAGACACTGAAGTCCATTTAGACGAAATATGCGTTAGGCTCATGAGAACAACACAAAATGGAAGGTGAGAAAAAAACTGCGTGGGAATGAAAAGCAAATACATGGAAAGTAGCATTTTACTTATGAATAGAAAATTATATCAGGGAAATACCAATACATAGTTCCAATAAGTATATTCATATAACAAAATGACTACAGTCTTTTAATACTGTTGCATGTGCACGAGTTCGTTATATATCGTTATATGTTCGATATATATATATCGTTATATATATATATAATGTTCGTTATATATATATATATATATAAATTATATACAGAACCGATGACAGTTATATAAAATTTATTTTTTCAAAAGAAATAATTTACAGTTCTGAAACATTCCCCAAAAGTACTCCTACAGCTCTTTTCGGTATAACAGAGCACAATTAGTAGTTACCAGTTCAGGCTACTAAGAATGTTCAACACAACGAAATGCAAAGCGCATCTAACCTAAGTTCACACGAAGATCTCTCAATACTCCACCTCAACTATAAACCTTTGAAGTCAACCTGAACTATAAACTGAGAACTGATGCTCTCTCCCGTCTTACACAGTTTCCCCCCAGCCATGAGAAATGTCTAGTACCTTCGATCTGCGGCGGACACACAGAGATGAAAAAATCGTGTCTGCGGTCCCCAAGCTTTCCAAGCTTTTATGACGTACCAGACGACATGGTCTGACATCTCAGACGCAATAATTCGTTCCAGTTGACACTGCAAGAGACATAACTTCACGACTGCTGTCGGGAGATTCTAGCGTTCTGCACCGTGTCTGTCGTCAAAGCCTCTCGATTTCAGGAGGGCTGACAAACCAATGATTTTGTTTTTCCTCTGATATCATTCCAGATGTGACGAATCAGAGGATGTAAAATGCTACTGAAAAACTAAGGAGGCATGGCTAATTCAGTCTGAAGATTTTTTTTCATTGGAACAACACGCCAGAAAGCTCCTGAACTCTCGACTAGAGAGACCGAGAATGCTTGTGAACTCTCGACCAGAGAGACCCTCGCTGGCAGGCTTGTCAAGTCACGAGAGCCATAATTCATTTCAATAACTGTTCTATACTATTCATGAATTACATATATTTGCAAAGAGCTTCTCATAATTGTAATAAATGTGTTTTGAGTTCAATAATGCAGTAAGTATTATGCAACCTCACAAACGTACCAATCATTATACGGAGTCAGATGCACTACCTGCCGCCACTCAACACAGTGGTAACCGCCAGTCTCCCACAAATCTCTCGAAGTTTCTGAAAAATATATATAGTTCCATAGTCAATTAGGTCAACTACAGTTTACACAGCGACCGGACCAAAAAGGCCCCCCAGTTACGAACCTTTCGCGATTTCTCGCCAAATTTGGTGACAAAAATTAGTCGCCAAAATCATCGCCAGTCTGGAGCTATTGATGAGATAGCCATTTACCCTCAGTGTTAAATGACCTGCCCCTCTAATTTTATTTTTCCGGCGGAGCCTCACTTTTTCGGTGCACTTTATATAACATTACACAAGAGAAACTACAATTTTACACGTAATTTAACTAAAATTATTTACATTTATACAAAATTCGTAACAATACGAATGTTAAACCTGTGTTAAACTCTGTTTCAAAATTCATGCAAAATAAGTACTAAGCGATTGAATAAAAAATATGTCAACGCATGAATGCAAAACCACACACTTTATGGACAATGTTACCGACACTAACTGAAACTATACTTTTTCCGATTCATAGGACAAATACATATTTTCATGATATAAATTTTTATAAATAAATAACATAAAAGTGGCATTCCTTTTCTTGTCTTTTTCTTCTTCTATTTTCTTCTTCTTTTTCTTTTCTGCTTCTAACTCGATAAGCATGCAGAACCATTCAAAAAGTTAAGTTGAAATTGAAACTACATGGAGCGCGCAGATCGACCCTTTGTCCTCTACAAAGATACTAGATTTTTTTTTTAATCACCAGTCTCGATTAACATTCTCAACTCATATTCCCTCCCACGTTAACAGCTTGCTGATTCCATGTTATTAATTTTTTCAGCTTTATACATAAACCCCACTCCGCAGAAAAAGAAATAAGATTTTATTGCATGAATTACATAACAACATCTTACGGTTAAATTTCAAGGAAGCCCAATAAATGACATTCGCTTTCACTCTGAATCTAAAAGTTACGTGAAATATTTACTAAAGCTTCAAATATTACGCAAGTTTCGATCATAAACATCAGTTCTAAAAACTTCTTATCTAGATGATGAGGGGGGGAGAAAGATAAAACGCAATCAACTCAGTAGACGACTGTTTTATTGCCTTAAGCACGCTGAGCTTCTCCCATATTGGTTTTCAGATATCTCAGTAAGTTTAAGATTACTTCATTCCTTATCATTTTGAACAGCTGAATATTTCAAATGCTCCGTCAACTATTTATTTGGACCTCAGAAAATATTCTTTACCTTTTGCTGACGGTTTCATTCACTCAAGTAGGAAAAATTTTGACCGATATTTTTAATCAAAATGAATCAAAATAATTAAAACGCATTTTTTCTAAACTGAAAACAAAACACTTGAAAACTGCATTAATTCTAAAAAACTTGTCTAGACATTAGTTCCTTTTTTTTTTTTAAGCAGAAGTCAAAAATAATGAACAGACAATAATAGTAGAATGAAAAATTTATATATTTATGGCAGAATTAAGGTAGTACAGTTCGCATGCTAAGCAATATTCTTTTCTGTAGTTTGGATTCAAGGTAAGACTGTAGAGACATTACGTTATTTCCAAGCAATGAGATGTGAAAATGAGCAATGCCCTCGCCGGGATTCGAACCTCAGACCTCTCGAATACGAGACGAGTGTGCTGACCATTACACCACGAAGGCATTCTAAGAAAGCGGAAGAAATATCTTATATACTACCCCTTTTAAAGGGCGACAGAATTATCATCCACCACATTTTGTAGTTCGGGCGCCGATGTAGCAACATTAGTTATCTCGAAGCAGGAGGGATGAAAAATGAGCAATGGCCTCGCCGGGACTAACTTTGGATCTTTCGAATATGCGTCCAGTGTGCTGGCCATTACACCACGAAGGCATGCTAAGAAGGTGGAAGAAATACTTTATAAACATTTCAAGCATGTTTGGGATTTTGACAGGTATGTAAGTTCAGTACGCCACATTTTTCTTTACTTGCTTAAAACTCTTTCGACTAGACTTTTGCATGATTAAAATTTACCTATGAAAAGTAGTTTAATTTAATGTTGACATACTAAATGAAGTGTAACATAAGTTTAAAGTTTTCAACTTTTTCCCGTTTCCTGGAAATCTCCTGGGGCAATATGTCGCAATCGTATTGTCCACTGGGACTATTTCTCCCAATCGTCTAGGATAAATAATAAAGATGGAAATAAATAATGCAGTTAAATAAAATATACCGAATATTTTATTCTTACAGTACAAGTAAAGTATGATATGGCGTAAAGCAGTTATTACAAAGCGCAACCTGAGACCTTTGGCAAATAGGCCAGGTTACTTTAGTCATACATTTGTTCCCTAATTCCTTAAAACACTGCAAACGTAAAAATCCATTTAAAAGTGAGTTTTATTTATCCAATGGGGGGGGGGAATGAAATCTAAACTCTGGGACGTATCATTAGGACCGAAAGTGTTAATATATTCCCTTGCTAATAACTGATTGACAGAATTCCCGAGTTTCTGGCAGTAAAATACGATGTTCATCTAGAATTTATCCTTCTCCTTTGTATCTTGTGTAACGTAAGATACTGGGTGTGTACAAAATTTCTATACGTTTTGATGATGTAAATTATGATTGACACTGAACGATTGAAATATTTCACCAGTTTGCATTACCAAATATTTTAAAACGAGGCAATACAATATGCAAAGGTACCGTGTTTGTCAGCATGTTTAATGCATTTATTTGACAGTTTAAAATGGCATCATAAAGGACCACATCGAACGTGCAGTAATGTGCAGATCAGAGCATGATTAAGGCGATACTGCAAACAAAACTTGCTGTAGCATTTGTCAAATGTACGAAGAGGATGCAGTTAGCAATAGCAAATATAGATCCTAATTTTAGAAACGCACAGATGATGTGCAGATTACTCAAATTCTGTACATCTATCACTGGTGTCTGATGAAGTTCTGAAAATAAAGTTCTGCACTAAGCTTAAAAAAATGAACTACATCCAACCATCTACTGCTAGCGGAAGTATGCCTGTATACATGACAATAGTCAAAGGACAGACCTCGGTTATCATAAAGTTGGATCAGCGAGTTCCATTCCAGCTTTCTCCGAAGCCTGGTTTGGATATGATTGATTTGCAAAGCCACTCGACAGATATCTACTTAAGAAAAGGTATGCCTTCACGGAGGACTTTCTAAGGGAATCTGGCTTGTATCCATGTTAAATATGGGGTAACCCATGAAAACGCCTCCCGCACCTTGCCCGTTGGCCTGGAATCCAATCAAGGTCGAACTACCAATGTTCAGCGTCTTTTACCTCTCCCACCGCTCATAACAGTACGGATGTCTGTGTGGTATGGGGTATTCAAAGTACAGGCGAGCTGAAAGTCCTGTCGCGTGGTTTGGTCGTAGGAAAAGAGGGGTGTTTCGCCATCAAAACTAGAACTGAGTTGTACAGTACGAAAAGACTACAGCTGTAGAACCAATGGTGAAACTTTAACACCCCACCTTCCTGTACTAGTTCGACTCAATTTATGTTGCTGCTTCGTGTAGAATTGCCAAATTGTAGAAGAGAGTTAGCACATGTGCTTATTTGCCTTATTTTTATATGAACGATTTTTAGTGTGAATAGTAACGGGAGATAAGAAACGGGTACTTTACAATAATGTTAAACATTCTAAGATCACCAACATCAAAAGATGGTTGTTTGCTGGTTGGTTGGAGTTTGGCACAAAACCCATGGGAGTTATGTTGCGCCAAACAAAAGATTATATGTTTTCAGAACTTTAAATAATAAAGATCGGAACACATGCACCATTCAGTGCATACTCACGAAAGTAAATTTAAGACAACGTTGCATATAGGCATAAAATAGGAAGTAATAAAATCAAACACATTGTCAGGACTGAGTGTTCTGTGCGTAGTCTTGGCAAACATCTTTGTGAAACTCCTTAAAGTACTTAAGTCCTGATCTGGAACAGGGAGCTGAATGCAGCTATGTTCTGGTTGTAGATACTGTGATTAAGTGGTAGAATAACTGCACTTGAAAGCGATTTAAAATCCTCTTTTATTAAATCAATATTATTTACAAACACTTCCCAACTCGGGAGGGATACAGAAAGTAAAAGACCACACTTGGGTCTAAAATGAACAATCAGGTAAATTTAAAACTAAAGCTAAATAGAAATTAAATTAATCTTTGCTCACAGAGCTATACGCGGAGTTGGCCTCTAACTAAATGGTGTGTAGCAAGAATTACTAATACTAGCGCACTTGGATTTATTTCAATAAGCAATCACGTAGCAAGCACTCTGGCTTAGAATTTAGCTGCTAGCTGGTCAGGCGAACGTCGAATAGAATGACCGTGATCTGAGACTAAAAGCTCTCTCACACTGAGAGGTTTCTACCACTGATTTAAATATAACTTGGGTCTACTTCAAAATTAGCATAAGCTGAAAACGCGCTCTTCTTCTGACGGGAAGTTGAAACATGAGAAGAGATAGAAAGATTTAAATTAAAATAAAGCTTTGTTAGTTTAACTAAAACCTTACAACATGAAATTCTTTTATGAAAACCTAAGATATGAAAGATGAAATATAGATGGAAAAATATAATAGAAATATAGATTTATAGTCAAAGGATAAATTTTGATGAACATAACTAGATCCCGGTTAGATTTTCAAAAACACAAGTTGGATTCAGGGCATTCAAATAACGTGGCAAAAGTTTGTAGCTTTTAAAAAGTTAAAAATGTGGTTCTTTTCCAACTGGATCTTTTGCTAAAATCTCACAAGTGTTACAATAAAATTTTCGAAAGCAGTTAAAATTTGGACAATCAATTAAAATATGTTTAAAAGTTAAAATAGTACTGCATTCAGCAGATACTGGTTCAATTTGACCCATCAGTAGATATCTGTGAATAAGCCTTGTGTGACCGATTCTCAATCGGGTCAGAAGGACCTGCTGCTTACGGCTTACGGCACATTTCCAGTGTTCTCTTTTAGGTTTTATATTTCGTAAATTATTGGTTAACTGTGCATCCCAAAGCATTTGCCCTTTCATCAAGATTTTCCTCCCAATCAAAATGTTAATATCTGAATGGGAAACGGGTAGGCTGGATGTCTCACAGGCGTATTTTGCAGCGATATCCGCCAGTTCGTTTCCTTTTATACGAACATAGCTTAGTGCCCAACAATAAAGGATCCGGTAACCTTTAGCCTTGAGGTTAATATTGAGCTTCAGCACTTCTATGATTAACGGATTTGTGTTACTCACATACGATTCGAGACCTTTCAGTACATTAAATAAGTCTGCGTAAATAATGAACTTTTTCCTATATTGTCTACCTATGAAAGACAAGAGCTAATAGCAAGGCAACGATCTCCGCAGTACCATAATGGTACAAGCGAGATGAAGTTTTCTGCCTTCAATAGTATTCTCGCACACGAAGGCAGAGCCGACGTGATCGTGGGACTTAGATCCAACAGTATACACTGCAATGTAGTCGTTGAAAGTCTGTCTATATTCATAGAAAATCTGCTTGTAGACAACATCACTAGTGTTATCTTTAGTAAGTTGAAAAATATGTTGAGAAGTTCAATATGAGCATCTTCCAAAGGAGGTATTTCCAAATAGTTTACTGCTTGAACTTTCACCTCTTCCAAGTCATGCTCTTGCATCCACTGTCGAAAGCGTATTCCAAAAGCTGGAATATAAGAAGGACGTACTTGGTAGAGCAAATAAAACTAGCTATCGAGCATTAAGTGATTAGCTGGATGATCAGGATGGAACGCAGTTTTGAAGTAATATTGGAGAGACAGTTTGTCGCGTCTCAGCTGAAGGGATAGCTCGAAGCATTCTACATACAAACTCTGCACAAGAGATGTTCCGAAAGCTGCTGAACAAATTCTCAGGGCTTGATGGTGAACAGGGTGAAGCTTCTTTACCACAGAAGGCCATGCCGATCCATAGACCACTGATCCATAGTCGAGTTTGGAGAGAATAAGAGGTCTGTAAATTCGGAGCATGGGAGTTTCATCTGCTCCCCAGGAGGTATTTGATAACACTTTCAAAATGTTTAATACTTTTAAATACTTTTTCTTTAGGTAGAAGATATGGGGAAGAAAGGTGAGTTTCTTAACAAAATTACTCCTAGAAATTTAACTTCTGCCATTACTGGAACTGGTGAGCCTTCTAGGAAGATTTCTGGAACCAGATGAAGATTTCTTTTGTGGCAGAAATAGACACAAACTATTTTATTAGAGAACTTGAATCCGTTTTTATTTGACCAATATAACTATCCTGTTAATGACAATCTGCAGTTGTCTCTCGATGCACCGCATGTTTGCAGCTTGGCAGTTTATTTGCAAGTCATCGACAGACAACGTACCAGATACGGTTGGAGAAAGTTCCTTCAAAATTGCATTTATTTTGATGTTAAAAAGGGTTACACTCAGTACACAGCTTTGTGGCACTCCCTCTTCTTGGTAAAAGGATTTAGACAGCACAGAACCAATTTTTACTTGAAACAGCCTCTCCTTCATGAAATTCGGAATGAAAATCGGAGGAAAATCATTTCCTCGTACGCCATAATGATAAAGATCTAGGAGAATTCCATACCTCCACGTCTTGCAATATGCTTTTTCCATGTCGAAAAAAACTGACATCAAATGGTTCCTCTTACGAAAAGCATTACGTACTGCGGTGTCGAACAGAAGCACGTTATCAGTTGTCGATCGACCTTTCCGGAAACTGCTTTGGCTTGGGGATAGGTAACCATTTTCTTCCAAAAAATGACCAAGGCGACTATTTACCATTTTCTCCAGAAGTTTGCATAGAAAACTAGTGAGAGCGATAGGACGATAATTTGAAGGGTTCCTTGGGTCCTTTCCCGGTTCGGCAATGGGGATCACTATAGCATTTCGCCAAGCATGAGGAAAAAAAAGACTCCATCCATATTCTGTTATACAGAAAGAGAAGAGATTTTAATGATTCATTGGACAAATGCTTCAGCATGGCATAGGAAATGCAATCATGGCCAGGGTTCGTCTCAGGCGTTAGCGACAAAGCTCTGATCATCTCCAGCATAGTGAAATCAGTGTTATATGCTTCGGTATTGGGGGAGTTAAAATTGATGAATGTATTTTCACAACGAAGCTTAGCTGTGAGGAATGCTGGTGGTTAGTTAATACTATTTGACACAGCACTAAGTCTCCCCTATGATATTAGCAATATCTTCTCTGCTGCTATACGTTACGCCATTCTTTTCTAAGATGGAGAGTCCATGATCCTTATAATTACCAGAGATTTTTTTAACTTTTTCCCAAACACAGTTTTGGAGTGGAAGAGGTAATGGATGACACATAACTAATTCAAGTGTCTTTCTGTCTTTGGCGCCGCACTCTCCGAGCATTTGCTTTTGCCTTTTTATAGGAGATAAGATTGCTAAGCGTGGGATACCTGCGAAAGATTCTCTAGGCTTTTCTTTGCTGTCTATGAGCTATTTGACAGTCACTGTTCCACCATGGTGTGGGATATTAAGCAAGCCTGCCTGATGATATGGGAATAGATTTTAGCTGCCTGAATAAGAATATCAGTGACAGTTTTTACAGCTTCCTCAATAGGTACATTCTTTGTCATATTATTAGTGAGCATGGGCAAATGAGAGAACATTTCCCGTGGTGATCTGGCATTAGGCCATGCTGTAAATCGATTAAAAGTCACAAAGATAGGGAAATGATCACTATTAAAAGTGTCGTTTCCGACGCTAAATGAACAAAAAGGGAGACGTGATAGTGAACAAATGGGAAGATCAATACTATGAAATGTCCTCGTGGGCCTGGTGAAAATATGTTTGTTCTTCGCTATTAAGGAGGCATAAGCAATCATCAGAAATAAGGACTTCTATTTGTTGTTCCCGATAATTTATATCACCGCTACCACACAGATGATTATGGCCATTGAAATCTCCAATTACAATGAAAGGAGCAGGCAACTGTTCTACCAAATCATCTAATTCCATTTTATATATCACTTTATTAGGAGATACGTAGATGGTACAAACAGTGACAAGCATACCGATATTGATCTGCACAGCAACAGCTTGGAGACATGTGTTCAAGGAAAGGACAGTCGAAGAGTAGATATGGGAGCTGAGGACAGCAACGCCTCCGCTTATGCGCTCACCAGACAAAAAGTCTTTCCTGACAGTTGAATATCTCCGCAACTTAGCTGTGCTGTCTTGCTTGACATAAGTCTCCTGCACTCCAAAACAGGCAAAGTGATAAATGTCTATCAAGCTTTTGATGTTCACTAGACCTTGGTGAAATCTGCGACAGTTCCAAGAGATTAAAGTAGCCATCATGAATGTTTATTTTGCCTATGCTGTTTCTTTGTTAGGCGTGGTAGAAGACTCTTTGGCGCGGCTAATCCTTCTTCTAATTCCATTTCAGATTCCCGTGTATCTGATAGCATATTCTCTAATGAGGTACGGCCAGAATTTACTGTTTTTGAGCTTATGCTATTTGATTTAGTTTGTTTTTTAGTATTAATTACTTCAGGTGTTTTATGAGTTGGTGCATGTTTAGTACTGGAAGATAAATTGCTACGCGGCATTTTTGGTGGTGTTTCAGTTTTAGTCTTTGTTTGAGTAGTAAGTGACATCTGGATGGCTATTGAGCGAACAGATTTTGTTTCATCAGCAAAACTCAGATTTAGACGAGGTAGGGTGCTTTCAAACAATCTCTTAGCTTCTGTATACGATATCTTTTTGGTTGCCCTTATAGTTTGGATTTCCTTTTCGGATTTCCATTTGGGACAGGAGCGAGAGAAGGATGGGTGATTTCCTTTACAATTAACACAAAGAGGTTCGGCAGTGCAACCCTCACTTTCATGATCTACAGATGAGCAGCGAGCGCATGTAAGTTTACCGCGACATGCATCCTTTGATGCCCAAACCGCTGGCACTGAAAACAACGCATAGGGTTTGGCACGTACGGTCGCACCGGGCAATGCAAATAAGCTGCTTTAATGTGATTTGGAAGTTGAGGAGGGTTAAAAGTCAAAACGACATGTCTAGTATCAATTAGCTGACCATCCCTTTTTATTTTAATTCGATGTGCATTGCAAACATTCTGTTCGGCAAGCTCGTCGGTGAATTCCTCCTTCAACGCTGTTAATAGGTCGACTTCTGATATTAAGCCGCGACTGGAATTCTGAGTTTTGAGTGCAGAAACCGTAACAGCAACCTGTCCCATTTTTGACATAGTAAGGGTCTTTGATTGATTAGCAGAGACAGTTTCTATTAATAAGTCACCACACTGTAAGCGTTTAATTGATTTTGGTTCTTCAGCAAAGACTTTTATATATTTTTGAACAAAGAAAGGTGACATTTTATGCAATTCAGCAGATCCTGTCATAACCAAAAATGGGGGAACAACTTTAGTGCTTTCTGTACTTCTTGTAGTTCGAGTTCTTTTACTAGATGATTCATTGGCCGTTTCAAGAGGTGTAATAAAGATTTGTGAAGCCATATTTGAAGGAAATAAAGATTCGGACCCGGCATCCCAACCCACCACGGAGTCCAACAATGGGACGCAGATTCCTACGCCAGGGGTGACCGGGTCTACACGCGAACTGGAGCCCCACAGTCGGCTTTCCCTAGAGCCTATCCCCAAGCCACTGACAAAAGGACTAGTGACCAGCCGATTGACACCCGCGAGGACGACAAAGTGCCTCCCGCTTAGCTTTAGCATGGACCAGAGCAGTGTGTTGGGGACAGTACCTCGCCCCTTAACTACCAGGACCCTCCTTTCCAGCGACACAGGTCTCCACGCACGGCAAACACGTGGGCAGTTTTCTCGCAATTCGAAAAAAGAAAGCTAGAGCTAAAGACAAAGACTGTTTCACCTTCTCATGATAAGCCCCACCTCGGAAGAGGAGAACCACAAGCGAGAAGGAAAAGAAGAAAGTTACAGTTAAGAGGAGACTGAAAAAAGACAGATCACTGGATCCCCGGGATGCGTATTTTTATTTCCTCCCTAGGAAACGCAACTCGGGACTAATTTGGCGATTTACGAAGTCGAGGTCTTGGCGAAATTGTGACGAAGTATGGCTAGCGCATGCGCAGAGAGGGACGAACTATCATCGTGTTGTGTATTTTGTAATGCATATGTAAAATATAATTACTAAAGCAGCAAACTTCATATGTGATTAGTGAGGGTATTAAATATACTAGAAAAGTGGAGGTTCATTTTTCAACAAAGTGTACTTAAGCAGCGTTATTTACGGCTTGACTACGTGTTGAGCTATTTGGCAGTTATTAGCGCTGCATATGCTCAACTTGACAGCAAAGCTAAAATATTAGGTATACACAAAAAAACGCCTTTAAGCTGAGTATGGGTTTATAGGATATGATAGCAATGTAGGTGGTAGCAGTTTTTTTCAGCTTATGGAATGCTGGAGTTATACGTACGTTGTCTCAGCACCAGTGTTATTACAACATTGCTGTAAATTTGTGAGATTTAGTAAACCATGATATTTAATAATGAGTATTCTTGGTTGAGAGGGAACAATAAAATAATAATCATTCTTTCTAATTAAATAATGACTGTTCTTAGTTTAGCTTACATAGTTCAGTATTAATAATTCTGTAGCTATACTATGTATTGTATGTATTTAGCTATTAAATAGTTAAGATCTGTTAAGATATATATTGTTTCTTATTAATTATCAAGTGGATCAATAAAAATTTGTAATTTATTTCAATTTTTAACTCATTTCATATTCTATTTCTTAGTTTGTGACATATGCATATATATCTAATTTATAACATGTGTACAAACATATACAAACACATACAAAGAGTGATTTATTTTCCTTTATATATATATATATATATATATCATGACTGGCATATTCAAATTATGTATTTTTGTCGTAAAGGAAAATTCAATCAGGATTGTCACATTGGCGCGTTTCTCTTCTATTGTGAATCAGAAATATTTTATCATGTAAGAAATGTTAATCAGAAGTAACATAGTTACGTAATATATTTTGAAAGGTCATTATTAATATTGCAATCTCTTTAATAAAAGATTTAAATAAATTATAAATGTATCTTTTCTCACTTAAAACATGAGTAATTATCATTTCTTTAACTCCTTTTCCATTAAGAGACTGATAATTTAAATTTTTTTTAATTCGATAATGATTTATAATTTAATAACTTGCCATAATAAGACATAAAAAGTATATTTTGTAACTTATAATGCTAGTGTTTCATTTTAAAAACTATTATTAGAAATGTATTTTGGAATTGTATCACACAGAAAAGACACATAGTAGCTTATGTAGTCACATCATCTATCACCTTTCCGCATCTGGCTTTTAAAACTATGTAAAAAAATATAAATAACTTTATAGCTGAATACTGTTTGATATTTTGTAATACAGCTGAGAACTTTGTTGAAATCAAAAGCATGGTAATCAGATGATAATGTGCCTGGGATTTGCAAGATGTGTGGATATTTGTTATTATGTGTTAGTGAGACTGTTTTTAGTTTACGAGTAGAAGTAACTTAATTGTAACTTTTCTTAATAAATTACACCTTCTTATTCCCATTAAATAAATATAATTTGCATGACATACAACTTGGATTGTGCATTTTTCCAATACTAACCATAGTCTTTGTGCATTGAATTGCAATATTATAAAGCATTTGCAATGAAATCTAGAAAATTTCCTTTTGATGTCAAGCCAAAACAGAAGCAGAATCATTTGTATTTTATATTCCAGTCCTCTATGAAAGCATGCAGAACCTATTTATTCAGCCTGTTTGACATTCTCATTCTGTGCATATGCCACAGAAAATTAAAAAATTATGCTCCACGTTCCATCGATTTGATTTAATGTCTGCTTGACATGTTTTTGCCTGGCGCTAAGCAGCATTTGCTAAGCATTGAAAGGTTGTTCAGACCATGAATACCCTTTAAAAAGAAACTGTCGCTTCAATTTTTTATATCCTATGTAGCATGACTTAGTAATACTACATAATATACTGACTGATGTTAGAAATATAGAACAAAGTTCGAGATCCGGAGCTGTCAGGGCTTTGGCAATTCTGGATTTGGGATTTTGCTGCATATTAGATCTTAAGTTTAAATCTAGTAAGATGTTAAATTGTGAAATTAAAAATATGAAATCGTGATTTATGAAATAAAAGTATGTATGACCTAAAGGGAATTAAAATTTACGAAAAAGAAAGGCTCAGTATTTATTTGTTTGCTTTATTTAACATTTATTTCAATGTAAATTGTTTGAAGTTTCATTTTTTGTTCTAACACTTGTATCACACAGAATTCTCTTTAACTCTATAATTTATAGGTAGACAGAAATTCTTGTTCAGTAGCAAAGTTCCACTGTTTGAGTCCTGTAACTGTCGCATCGAGAATCCTCGTTTAAGGTGTTGAAGAGCCGCAGTTTGGCCATCTCTGTATAAAAGAACGAAACTGAATTTTGAGATAACAGCTACTTACAATATCTGTGTTAAATATAAGTTTATGATTATGAAGCCTCAGATTGCCAATAGATGGCAGTAGTGTTTATTTGTAAAAAAAACTGATGTCATAATTATGTATATGTAAGTATGAGTTTGTCTTTGGTGTTCGTCAATTAACGTTGTGTGAAAAAACGCTCTTTGTTTATTACTTCAATTCGATCCAAGCTGATTTATTAGACTTACATATATTTAGTTTATAGTGCCTCCTTCCCGGGATTATTACGAACCAGAAAAATCGACAGACTGAATATTTCGAAAATGGAGGGCGTTCTGGAAAATTTAAAAAAGAAACGATCGGTTGTAAGGCAATTAACTACGAAACTAGTAACCAAAGTCTAAATGAATTTAGCAAATAATATTCCGCTAAATGAAAAAATTTAAATAATCGGGGATTTGTATGAATAGCTGATTGAGAAAATTAACTGAAACACTTAGATAGAGAAATCGAAACGAAATTAACTTCGGAGGAGATTGAAAATGAAGTTACGCAAAGTCAAGAATATCAGGATAAAACAGTTATATGGAGACGAAGAATCCAAAGATTTTTGAAAAAGAACTCGGAATGTTCTAGAACAACAGTTCATCAGAACGAAACGGCTAATGTTGCACTTACAGATGAAAAAGCAGTGAAGTTACCACGTCTGCAAATCGGAACTTATTACGGAGATTCGTGTAAATCATTAGACTTTTGGAACCAGTTCGAAAATGCAATTCACAATAATAGTGGAGTGGAAAAAACTGAAAAATCTGTGTACCTAAAATTCTTACTTAACGGTAATGCTTTAGCTGCCACTTCCGGTTTCACTTTAAGTGAGCAAAATTACGATTCTGCAATAGAGATCCTGAAAGAACGTTTTGGAAGACAAGACATTGTCATTACTTCGCATATGAATAAATTATTATCTCTTGAACCAGTGGGGAACATTTCAAATATTAAAGCACTGCGTAAACTGTATGATGAATGCGAAGTCAACATTCGAATTGTACAATCGTTAAACGTTACTCCTGGAAGCTATGGAAATATTCTCTGTCCTATAATTTTGCAGAAATTTCCAGTGGAATTAAATTTGGAATTTAATCGAAGTCGAAAACTGGAAGCAGGATTTGATATAAAGGAACTTACAGAATTCTTAAAAAAGGAAATTAACTGTCGAGAAGCTGCAAGTTTAATGAACTCTGCGAAAACGAATCAGAAATCATGCATTCGTCAACATAAACAATGCACGAAAGCTGTTCCGAATTATAAACCAAAAGTTCCGACTGCTTCAGCTTTGTCAACGATTGGATACAAATGTATATTTCGTGATAAAGAAGACCATACAAAATACAAATATACTGAAATGAGCTCCGAAGAGAAACACAACATTTTGAAACGTACAGGAAGATGTTTCCTTTGCTCTGGATGTAAACATTTAGCGATCAACTGTAAGAAAACACAATTTAACAGCAAAAATTGTCGCGGTAAACATCATGAAAGTGTTTGTGTAAATTCCGCATTAGCTATCTCCAGTGTAAAAAATAAGGAAACCGAAACGGCTACGGGAAATGTACAAAATTCTTCCGCTAAAACAGGTTCTAATATTATGCTTCAAACGGTGTATGCTGTGGCTGAGGGCAGAAATAAGAGTTGTGTTGTGCGGCGTCTTCTTGACGGCGGAAGCCAAATTTCTGCAATTCTAGAGGATTTATCAAGATAATTAAAACTACCAGTGAAAGGAGAAATTGTTTTAAATCTACGGGAAACATTGGCGTCGAAAGAAAGTTGAACGTACTCTCCAAAATATTAATGACCCTGAAAAATGCATAAATCTCATCTAAGTAACTGTCATAACAAATGCGGATATACTGGTACCAGATGTAGAAATCAAGTCCAAACATTCTGCATCTCTTTGACAGACTTCTGCGGCGTCGACACAATGAGTCATGATATTTACGTTTTAATCGGCACGGACATTATGTGGAAAATAATATGTGGAAAAGCGAAGAAATAAAAAGGATAACAGAAATGCCGTAGCGATGAAGACTTGTTTGGGTGGTGGCACACAGGGCAAATTTTCTTCATCAGCAAATCCATGATGGGTATTTAAAAAGTGTAGAAGAGAACCTTCTAAAAAGCGTCGAATCGTTTTGGGATATTCTATCTATAGAAATTAAAAGTAGTATTTCTGATCAAGAACAGAATGAAATGGCTATACAGGTATTTTAAAAGTCGATTACACAAAAGGGTGATAAATGCGAAGTAAGAGACTCATTGTGTCGAAAGACGACAATGCGACTTTAAGTGAGAATTTTAAGAATGCTGGAAGACGATTTTTAAATCTGATCGGACAATTTAAATCAAACTTGAACTTTTATGCACAATATGAAGAAGTGATTGACAGTCAGTTTAAAGAGAAAAGGTCGATCTGGTACTGCATCTGGGAAACAAACTTATTATATTCCTCACCGTGTTGTCATCCGTGAAGATCATAATTCGACAAAACTTCACATTGTTTATGATGCTTCAAGGACCAGATCATGTTCCGGAACTTTTTGAAAGTTTTGATAAATTTTTGACTTTATCGAATTGCATTTACGTCGGATATTCAGAAGGCGTTTTTGAAAATACCTGTTGTTCCTGAAGATCGGATTCAACGTGATTTTTGTGGATTGATGAGAATACGAGTTTGAACAATCCGAGTATTCAAGTTTATAGGGTGTGACTTTTGGAGCAAAATCAAGTTCAATTTTGCTGAGCACTTGCATTAAGCATCATTTAAAGAAATTTGAAAACATCTATCCCAGAACTGTAGCAAAGAAAACTTCATGTACGTTGATGACTTTATTTGTGGATCAGATACGGAGGAGGAAGCTGCACAAATGTATCATAAAGCCAAGGATATAATGAAAAAGGCATCAATGACTCTGACCAAATGAAATTCAAATTCGGATACTTTAAAGAACCAGTACAAATCAAGTAACAACTTCGTTAGCTTTAAATTGCCTGACTGTGATTCCCCCTCAAAGATTCTTGGACTTCAGTGGGATATTAACAAGGATATCTTCTGTTTTAATGCTCAAGACATTATTGATTTCATCCCGTCAAATGACCAAACAAAACGTTGTGTTTTGAAAGCTGCTTCAAAAATCTTCGACCCTGTTGGGTTTCTTGCTCCTTACGTGATTCAAGCAAAAGTTCAGTCTCAGTTGCAAAATCTCAGTTGATTAAAAGGTAGAAGCATAGGCAATTATTATTAGACCATTTTTGGAGAAGGTTTTATAAAGAATATTTGTTAGAATTAAGATCAGTCATGTTTTCAAAAACTCCAAAAAATTCTCCCATGTTTAAAATTAATGATGATGTAATTGTACGAGAAGATAATGTGAAACCCTGTAACTGGAAGTTAGGTAGGATTAAGGAAATATTTCATGGAAGAGATGGTAGAATTAGATCTTGTGAGATTTAGTTGGCTAAGGGTGTTGTTAGAAGACCAATTGAATGACTTTATAATCTTGAAATTCAATAAAATTGATGCATCCATTTATGGATGCATGGGAGGGAGTGTTAATATAAGTTTCTGATTATGAAGCCTGATTGCCAGTAGATGGCAGTATTGTTTATTTGTAAAAACACTGATGTCATAATTATGTATATGTAGTATGCATCTTTGTTGCTTGTCAATAAACGTTGTGTGGAAAAACACTCTCTGTTTTTACTTTCAATTCAATCCAGTCTGATTAGATTTTCATATATTTTGTTTAATCTGCTTTAAAGTTGAAGATGTTAATCTCATTATCCATGCAAGACACAAAATAAAAAGTATGTAAAACGGGAGGAATGATAATTGTAAAATTCCCTTTAATTATCCACAAATTATTGAGCCCAACAGCTTCAAAATAGAGACATTATTAACTGAAACATTAATTCTTTCATTATTAACTCAAACATTAATTCTTAAAAAGAAAGTAAATCTTAAAATATTATTTGAAGTTTTCTTGAAAGTGGTTACTTAGTTGCTATAGGTAGGATTTTAACAAATGCCAAAACTGTGACAGATATAAAATCCTCATGAGATGTAGCAGAATTGCAGGATGATTATAAAAATGCAACAATGACAGAAGCAAAAAAGCTGTTAACTTATATCTTTTTAAAATGCAGTACTCGCTGCTTACTAAAATTATTTCTATTCCAAGTATATTTGTGATCATTAAGTGCATGAGTTTATAATAAACTGTGATTTCAATATTGCAAATTACGGTATCAACATTGAACTCATTTAATACGATAGTAACTAATTAATCTAATAAGACTTAAATTATTAATTAAAAATTTATGCTAAAATTAAACTATTTTCAAAAAATTTATTTTTGATTACATATCTGAAGAAATTTTAAACTTTTATAAACAGTTACTCTATTTGTGTTTTTGCATTGTTGGCCAACAGTTTTTCAAATGTATTTTCACATTCATAAAACTGTTGGTAGCTTTTCTGATCTCCATTTTTCAATTCAGTAGTTCTTCTCAGAGTTAGCAGTACTTTTCTCAATTCAGCTGAGGTTAGCAAACAGTCATTTTTTTCTGAATCACTTTCAGTGTCAGTTGCAGTTTCTGCAGCTCTTTTAACACTCTCTGTGATATCCAGACAGTGTTTTTACATCTTTTTTCAACATTATCATGAATTGCAATGTATTCCAAAAAGTAATTGTCATTATTCCCTCACTGTAGTCCGAAATATTAAAAATAGTTAGCAGCTCCTCTGTGGCTTATAAATAAAAATCGCATCTTCTAAAGCAGTTCTAAATGTGTTTTGGGACACTGCTTCCCACGCAATGACCATAATATGCATAGCCTCTAGAAAAAATATCGACTTAGTTTTCTCCAAATGCTTATATTTTCACCAAATTAAATTTTGTTTATCATTTTTTGAAACATACCTTTTCTGTAATTATATCTGAAAGCTTTTATAATACCTTGGTCTAATGTCTGAATGACAGAAGTCGTATTTGCTAGAAGAAACATTTACTTAATGACTTTCAAAATAATACCAAAGGCCTGTGAGGCATATTTATCTAACAGTACAACTATTTTATACTTTTTCTGTTTTCACTCTCATTTCAGAAGGAAATCAGTAAAAATACTGCTTGTCATCCATGAGTTCTTATTATTATGGTAATTTAAAGGTCAATTCTTCACTCCTTTAAAGCATCGAGATTCCATACTCTTTCCAATAACCACCATCACCTTTTTAATTTTGCATGCATACTTCATGTTAATAACACAGTAATTTGGTCTTTTAATTTCTGAAAACCAGCTGCTCTTTCACACTTAAATATTAATGTGTGCTGTGGTAATGTTCAGTAAAACAAACCAGATTCATCTGTATTATAAATTTCAGGTGGCTTTTATTCTTTTAGAAGCCTGGGTAGAAATCTTTTATCCATTTTTCAAGTAAATGATGAGCTGCCCCTTCCTTCTCATCATGAAGTTTCCGATAAACAATGTTATTTCTCTTTTTCCATCTTGTGAGCCATTCATCAGTGGACATAACATTTTCTCCTAGCATTTTAGCAAATTCTACAGCTTTAGTGGTCAAAACAGCTATAGAAATCAAGACATTTTTAATCTTGTAGCTTGAAACCATTCCACAATGCAATGTCTCTCCATTTTCCATCCCTTTTATGCTTCCTTCAGACATTTGCACTTTTAACTAGTTCTTTATCAATTTTATTTCTTTGCTTAAATAAATTATACGAGGCTATTGGGAAATCCACATTTTAAAAGCTGCTTTTCTTTGAATGCATTTACCAAACATATTATAATCTTTCAGCAATTTATCCTCTTCTTTCAGGCTTAAATTATTTCACTTAGGCATTTTCGACATGTTACATGTCTCACACACACAAATAAAAAAAACTTTTCTTCTAGTGATTTGTTTAAATCCACAATTCCCATTTCTTGATATCAGGAAGATTATATCTTTGTCAACTTAACACTTCATAATCATTATGGGTGTAAATTCTTTCTTTCTCTTCAGCCTACAGTGTCCACCCCCTTTCCAATCAATGACTGATAGTGAATGATAATGCAAGGAAGCATTTCATGATGTTTTCCGAGAACACCTGGAAGCTTAATGTGTGCATGCCCATCCAACCTCAGTCAGCTGTTGTCCGAGAGAGAGAACCAGTGTTCACTTAAGCACCACCTGTTTTTAATCCTGGGAAACACTAATTAATTTACAATCAAAGACCTTGTTTGCAGTGCCTTTAGAGGACTGCTTTTGTTAATCATAAGTCAAAGGTATTTTGTTGCACTCAACTCTAATCCTGACAAAAATATTTGCAAATAGTGTCTGACAGGAACTAGGAAAGTGTACCCAACACCCCAGAGGGTATTGGTTCTAAGGCACTAGCTGAAATTTCTGTTAAACTAATTTTATTGAAGCAATACACAACTGTAAGACGAATTAACTACAAACAGCTTTTATTAATCATAAACAGTTTATTCTGAATTTGAGTAATCAGACTTTCACCGGTTTGAGTTTCATAAGCAGCGGAGATGAGTTTAATAAATGGCCATTTTTCTATTGATTAGTATATATTCGTTTTGGTTCCTAGATATCTGAATGCAATAAGTGGCTGTGTTTATTAACCAGCGAGTTTAATACGTGGTGGTCACTGAACTCTGAAAAACACAGATTCTGAATTATTTGCCTTGATTATAGTTTCTAAAAGATAACTTAATTTGAAAGACTTAAACAGGCACCAGGCTTAAATTTCTGATTATTTTCTTCCAAAGCATTTGGTACCAGTAAAAGACTTCCAAATCCTAGAAGTATGCCTTTGCTACAAATCAAAATAACTTACTTTTCAGTATTAATGTTAAAGTCAACAGCATAAAACTCAGCATGAGACCCTTTCACACAGTAGGTAATACATACATTATAAAATTAAAATTCATTGATTAATTTATGGAAATTTATGATCCTACTGTGTGCTTGATTAAACAACTTCACTTAAACTTCTACAAAGATTTTGTTTATTTTTTAATGCTTAATAAACCATTGACACCCATATATTTAATCTAAATTTCATGTCATAAACTTTGTTGATGTACTGTTATACTAATTACAATCTTCCTAGCTTGTATCTTAAATTTTCCTCCCCTACAATACACTGAAGTTCATCTACTTTGAGAATCAAGCAGCTAGTTATCAGAAGATTTTGGAGAAAACATCAGAGAAAACTTGCCATGAATTTTATGGAAAGAACTAATATATACATCTGAATATTTTGAAGCACTAACAGAGAAGGGGGGAATGTACTATGAATAAAAATGGAAAATGAGACAAAAGAAATTAATTGTAACCTTGCCATAGACTTTTTCTTTAATAAAAAGTAATTTGGAGACTACTTTATAACACTTATTACCGTGTTCAAATTTCAGAATCAATATGTTCAAAATGTCAGAAAAAGAAAGGTAAAGAGACATTTTAAAACGTGAGAGAAATTATTCTACAAAATTTTGGATCATGGCAAAACACATCTGTCAAAGAGAAGGGATGCCTTCATGGAAAACTTCTTAAACACAGCTGGCTCATATTCACTTTAAAGGTATAGAAAACCATGAAGCTTTCCATGCAGTGAGCCCATTTGAAGAGTTTTGAACTCATATCAAACTACCAATGCTAACAGCTCGGCCACTAGTGAAACCTGACAGAGGAAGTAAATGTACCAATGTTACCCTTCTAAAAAATGTTAATTTTAATGTTATTAAATCAATGATAAAATATTACAATGTTATTACACTTGCTACAGAGATAGCAAACCACTGAATTAAAAGTTTTACACATAAATTGATTAACTGATCTTAAATTCACAAAAAAAGATTAATAAGTCATTGAAATTAAAGATGCACAATAAAAGATTTCCCATTTGAAAAACAGAAAAACTTGCTTTTGATGTAAATAGAAAGAAAACAAGTAAGGATAAAATGAATGTAAATAACAAAAAGTGCATAATCAAACAAGTGATGTAATAAAAATTAATGATAACATAAAGCCTGCCAATGGCATACGCTTCACATGCATATTTAACAATAAATCGCCAGACTGGCAGAATATTTGGCACCTCACCAAAAACTGCAGAGTTCGTTCATAAAACCAGAACAATTTTTGTTAAAAAATTATAAAAATTCATAAAAATTGGCAGATATGCAATAAATTAGGATTAATAACAGGAACTATTACCAACTGTTACTAAATTCTTTTAAATAAAAAAAGATTTAAAAATTAATAAAATACATATTTCCTTTGTTAATCTGTCACCTCACGATTTCGAATAAAAGGTTTATAGTACTTTTTGCTACAGCGGGCCCCAACCATATTTGGCAATTTTAGATTCGTGCCAAGATCTCGGCTATAATTTTGTCAAACTCGTGAAGCACGAATGTAAAAATAAACAACACAATATATAATACAATAATACTCGCATGTCATTTCCTAAGAATATTTTTAAGAACCCTTATCCTTAGTATTATTTTATTACATGTAATTTTTCAAGTCAACTGGAGCACTTTCACCCATGTTAAGCTGTTTATTATATATGTTATTTTACATTCTTTAGCTATTTCCATTTTGTAATTTTCTAACTCTTTTATGCTGAGAAAATCTTAAAATAAATAAAAGTTCTTTAAGTACTTTTAAACCAAAAATAAAATTGTTATATACATACGTATAATAAAAGTAATTATAGTATACTAACAAAAGTAATAACTGGCCTAAAACATAATATTCAAAAAAATAAAAACTTACTTTTCCAAGAAACTATGATCAGTATTTGCTGATATATCTAATAAAGGATTTCCAAGTCCTAGAAGTATGCCTTCTCTACAAATAGAAAGAAGTTTATATTTTTAGTATTATGGTTAAATTCAAGAGCATGAAATTCTAGAAGATTTCATACAACAAGTAATATGTACATAAAATTTTACTTTCATCACAAGTAATTAAAGTAAGCCTTTACTTTCATCCTAAGTAAATCAGTAGAAGCTACATATTACTAGTGTCAAAACATAATCATAACACCTTAAAAATACTGAAATAATACAAGAAAGCACAACGCATAAAGATATTTTTAAGGCAATCTATGCTATCATCCACATTAGGAAACCAAACTTTCCTATACAGAATTACCCCATTCCATATTTTACTAACTTCAGACTTTTGCCAGTTTGAAGACATTTCTGGTAACAGATGCATTAAAAATGCCTAAATATAAAATATTAAAGGATCTTTTCATGACTTCCAGAATGTGGACGTGAAACAAAAAATGTCTCCTTGATACACTAAAAAATAGTCTTTAAAAATTGAAATATTTAGAATTCAATATTTAAATTCAAATCAATATTTTTATTAATCTTCAATCAATATTTTTCTTCTGAATTTTTTTAGGTGGTGAAGTTGAAGACAGTATGCTAAATAAAAATCTTATTTTGACAAAAAGTACTTTTTTTTTTCAGTTTTCCTTGTTCAGTCTTCCAGTTTTGTTATATACACTTCACATTAAATATAACAGCATTAAAGCCTTAAAACAAAAAAGCACCTAATTTTAAATTTCATGATAAAATCTTGAAGTTTTAACTACTGCATACATAATTAAATATGCCATAATCTGACCAATTTTAATTTAAAAACAAGTTACCAACACAAAAAAAAGGGGGTGCAAATTAGTTCAGGATAAATACACTGTTGTTCATAATTCTCTACCTCAAAATAACTATTAAAATGAACAGAGGACACAACCTACAACTTCTGTACTCTGTTAAAAGTTATAAAAAACTAATAATACAGCTTTAATAATCTACTCAACGAGAGTAAAATTTCTTAATTTGCAAAAAGTTAAATAATATTTTGTATAGAATAGTGCTTAGGAGAACGTACTGCAGTACCGAAGCCTCTAGGTTCGTATCCCGGAGAAGACATGATTTCCTTCATAAGAGGTAGCGGTGACCACCTATTTGGTGCCCCTATAATAAAATGGCCACCACTTCTGGCCTTAGAAGTGGCCAATGCTAAATAAGCAAGTGCCCACCATTGGATTAAAAAATTTATATAGAAATACCATACGTTGTATAAAAATCACAGTCGTAGATTGCAAAAAACTACATAAAAAGTTATTAAACTATTCACGAATGAAAAACTTTTAGCTAATTGAGTAGATTACTGAAGCTGTATTATTTGTTTTTACAGCTTCAGTAATCTACTCAATCAGCTAGAAGTATCAAAAGTAATTTAGAATGTTGATGAGCTTCATTAAAAACGATTCCCTCCTCCTTTGGTAGTACTGGATACACTGCATTAGTAAAAGATAACACTTTTACCATAAAAATTCAAAAGATCCCATTTTTTTTTTTCATTAATCCATTTGCAATATCTTTTTCTTGCACTTTCTTTGAAGTTAATATAATAAGAACATGTAACATAATACAAAACCCATAGGTTCCATCGTCAGCTCATTTAAATGGAATAATAATTTGCAATTTAAAATTTTTCTTGCTAAGAATTAATAAATGTCTTTAAATTAAAACTGATTACATTATGTCATGTTTAATTATACATGCAATAATTAAATCTCCAAGATTTTATCACTAAAATTTAAATTTTTCCATGCTCAAATTTTATTTAATATGATATTATGAAAGAGTATGTGAAAGTTATACTCTATCCACCTTCAAAAGTAGGATAATTAAAGGTTCAACGATTACCTCAAAGAAAGTTCATCGATTTTCACATCTGGATCTCCCATTTTGCTACACACATGAGTTTGCAGACGAATTTCCCCGATCAGTGATTTGGAAATACTCGCCGGTCTTCCTTTCCCTCGCTAAGAAATCGATTGTAAATGTTGCCATGCAGAGAGAAATAAAATCACGATAAAATAAAAAAGGGCGGGTTGTATAGTTTCTGAGGCTTATTCTTAAGTACTACGTAATTTTTATCAAACGGAATTTCACAATCTAGGATTTAGTGGATGTAAAGTTGGAATACGAAGAAAATTCATAACATACTGCTTCGTATGCTTCAGTTTATACTGATTATTCAGAACTTGCAAATGTCAATGTCAAATTGGACCACCTGTAGTACTGTGATTTGTGTACGCCTCAGTGGCGCAACTATGGGGTCAGCGCTAAATCCCCAAACCAGCAGGGATGTCACCGGTTCAAGCATTGTCCTTCGTGACTTGCAGTTCGGGCACCCGCGCTGTAGCGCTATCCCAGATTAAGTCCATTACGCGATTTTCGATCATGTATGATTTCGAAGAGTAGTATCAATGGAGAAATGACAACTTGATGGCGTAACATGAAGTAAGGTGTAATTAGAAATTGTTACAGAGTTCAAGAGTTCATAATTCATAAAATGTAGAGGCATACTATCAGTAAACCAAACGATACCAAAGCTACCACTGTAAACTGCTACGTGAGATTGAGGTCCAAGTACGAGGCGGAACATGAGGATGATGGATAACGCAATACTTAAACAGAATGAGTAAGCCAGCAGGTGAAAGTAGAAATTCAACTGGTTCGTGAAAACGAAAGTTTAAAGTTTGTAAAAGTTTAAGAGTTACAGAGCATAAAATGCAACTCCAAAAAATTGTGGTTTAACTGTAATGACATAGCGTGAAATTGCAGTGTTGGGAGAAGAGGAAGGAATTATTGGGGAAGGAATATGCGTATATTTCTGTGAGGATATAATTAAATCTGAGTACAGAATTTAAATATAGTGGCGAGCTTATATGCTACCTGGGAGCTGGGATATCTCTTCAAGTATGAAGTGCAATATTTGCATTTTATCAAGCATATTCGTGCATTTTTTAAGTTCCGGGATTTTTTGTTTGTAAATTTGGATGATTTTTCCAATTTGTGGGCCAATTATGTTTTGTACTTCTTTCATTAATCCTAATAGCTCTGACAACTCAGAGCAATTCTCCTTACTTCCAGGGGGACTGATGTACTGTTGTTTCTCAGTCAGAGCTGGGAATGATGAAGATGAAGGTTCTAGAACCTTCGTGTTTTCAGTCAATGTTGCTTGCGGCCTTGCTGCTTGGGCGTAACTGATTCCTGGCTTCACAAATGATTTTTGATTTTGCTTTTTTCTTGTGGGGAACTTAGGGCACCCCCTGTAGGATGCTACATGGGGTCCCAGGCAATTCGCGCACTTGGGGGTATCCAGGTGACCCTGGTGGTCACAATTACCAGTTCGGTGGAATCCTGTGCATTTAACGCACCTTGGAGCAACGTGGCAATTTTCTGACGAATGATGCCATTTCTGGCAATTGTGGCACTGGGGTACCTGGTTTTTGACAATATATTTTTCAATTTTTATATTAAATAACATAAGATGAGTTACATTATAAATTTCTTCAATTTTCGCATTCGGAATCAGCTGTGCCTGAAACACCTGACAACTAAACTACCTGTTAGATCATGTTACGTCAAAGGTACGACCTTTACGATCAGTAAATTTCTGCGCATAAATTGAAAGATGTTTATGGGATATGGATTTCAGAAGTAGCGAAAATTATCTTGAAAATACTACAGTTCTTTAAATCTTAACATTTTATCATGTATATCTTTCCAATATACTCTTGGGTTTATTTTAAATTACTGAGAAATATATGAGATTTCAGTTTTAAATTAGTTGTCTTAATATTTGCAATACATTTCACCCAATAAGAAATGTATTGTGCTTTAATTTCTACATTGTATTAGAAAATGAAATTAATATTTGCTGCTCTATATATGTTATTCAAATAAAGAACTAATGAATTTAAAATTACGAACTTTTTTTGTAATAAATATTACTTCTTGTATTATTTTAATGTATGTCTGAAAGGAATCTGGTTGAAATATGAATTATTTACATAGTTTTGGGATGGAAGAACTATCACGTGGTATATTTAAACAGATCAGCA
>KK112977.1:23720-46160 GCA_000611955.2 Stegodyphus mimosarum | reverse complement strand
AGACTTTTTTTATATAGTTTTACATGTCATATTTTTAATGTGTATATAAGTCTGTTCTGAATAGTTTTGAAAAATATATTGTACCCACACTAAATTTGAATAATAAATTTTTATCCTGTGAAATAAACTCAAATTTTAATATAAATGAGCTCTTGTGAAACTGCCAAGCTATTTTCATGAAAACCTAATATCAATTTAAGAACTTCAAAAATGGATTCTAGGCTCTTCTAGTGTAGTTTCTAATGTAGATATGATCCAGTTGCCCTCAGAATGTCCTTCACAAAGACATTCATCCTCTTGGGATGATAGGTGCTATAATCAAATAAAGTAAACTAAGCTTTAGTAAGCACGTAATATTGTTTCTTCCTTATTATTACCGATCCCATTTTGTAAAGGTGTCGAGATTTTTGACAAATCGCCAATGTAAATCATTTTGAAACATCTGGCAGTCCCAACAATGATGATTTACAGTTTACTTGTGATGAGAAGAGCTTCAAGTAAACCATGTTATCATATTTTTTACCATGCAAATGCTAATAATTCATAATCACTCATAATTCTGTCGTCACAACAAGAGCTCTCAATATTCCATATGTTATTATTCTTACATATGTATTTTATTTATTTTTTTTTAATTTAAAATTTTTAAGTTACTGAAAAATAAGAAAGATGCTAAGAAAGATACGTGTTTTACCTATTCGAATATGCAAAAATGGCCATTAAACAAAATTTCACATCAGTGAAAGCATTTAGAGGTGCAGCTTAAAAATTTGCAAACGAAAGAAAAGCATATGTCTTAACAACTGATTCAGTAATTTCAGAATATCGTTTGTAACAGTGTAAGATGAAAGAAGCAATACAAAAATGTGACTATTCACTGAAACAGTTTTGTGAGAGAGATGTATTCTCTGCATATAATCTGACAACCAAATATGTGAATAGGTAGCCTTGAAAAAATTGTGAACATAGGCAAAAAATTGTTCATATAGGCGAAAAACCAAAACTGGCTTGATTCTTCCACAATACTGGATATTTGACAATTTATGCCAAAAAACAGAAATTCTTTCTCGCTCAGTTTCTAAATAGAGCCATCCACACTAGTGGCAAAACTTTCAACCATCTACATGAGGTAACAACAACTATTCAAACTTCTGGTGAGCATATAAAAGACAGAAACTGGTAAAAAGCAGCATACAGAAATTTTTCTGTATATCATAAATTTCATTTTGTTGATCCAACAACAGCTGCTTATACATAAAATATAGAATGACTGTGGAGCTCCACTAAGTGGCGAAATAAAAATCGAAGAGGCATGTTTCACTATCATCATGAACCTTATTTTGCAGAGTTCATGTGGCAAAAATCTTTGAGATCCTGGAATGCTTCTTATGCCTTATTAAAAGCAGTCAAGGAAACATGGCAGCTACAAAGTTTACATGAGAAGGAAACTTGAAATTGGCAATAGTTTTGATGCCAGCTTGGCATTTAAAAATAGAAGCTGCAGTACCAAAGAAGTACCATAACATTTTTAAAAAAACGTTCTGTTTATATTTCAGTTGGTTTGTTTGTCATATCAGTATGTTTTGAGTCTGATGTCTCTCGATTATGAATGCCTTTTAATTTCTTTTTAAAATTTAGAAGTGTGTCAATACTCCGTATTAAATATTAATTGATATCATACAGTTAATTTCATACAACTCTGAATTACGTAGCAAGGACTTGAAAATTTACAGATATCTCCTTACAGGAAATTACTAAATCTATAAATATCTGAGCAGAGAGAGGCTGTGTTGAAGTAGATCGAGGATTTCTGAGTGGTTGGTGAGGGCATTGTTGTAACAGTCACTGTATTGTCTATTAAACACATAATTTATCTATTTCTATATAATATTTGGTATTGTTCTGTTATCAGGACCAGATTCAGAAATGTATGTAAGTATGCATGTATGTATGGATGTATGCTTTCATGTATACATGTAGGTATGAATGTATGCTTATACATGCATACATTCATACAATCTTTAATCCGGTCCCGATAACAGAACAGTACCTAATATTTTGACAGTTAATTTTTTGGAACTTCATTATTTTTTTGGTACACTTCCATTGATAAGCCATGAGAATATATTGATGAAGCAATGCACCATGTCGCCAAAACGAATTTACATAGCTGCCCATGATGTCACCAAGAAATGTTTATTGTTCAACCCAGGCATTCCCCCACACAGTTTTTCACTTCTCCGGACATTTTCACTAGTGTGACTGCAGATTATGATCTCTCCGATGGGAATTTTAATGTTTTAGCCTAGTGGTGGACAGCATAGTGCAGTTTTTATTGTTTTTGGCAAAATCTCAGATTTAACTTTCTACACTCATAGAATGTAATGTGGTTTGCTTTAAAAACATCATGCACCTCTTTCTTGTTTCTAATTTTGGAATTTTAATACTAAATTTATAATATTTTCAGTTGTTTCCTTAAGTGAAAACAGATGACTGTACATGGTGACAGTAAAAGCACAAAAACTTAGCAGTATATCTGTTTTGTGCAGAAAAAGGAGAATACAGAAAAACAGTTGGCAATGGATAAATCGTTGAAATGGATATAATGTTTCTTTCCAGTGATGCAAATGAGTTATTCAAGACCAAATGACCTTACAGAGTATGGATATCTAGGAATGCACAACAATCAATAACACATATTACAAATAATGAGTAATTTTCTCCATAGTTCAACAAAATTTTTAAAAATACCTTAAAATGCTGAACACTGCATTCAAATTTAAGATTAGGTTAGATTATTTGAATATGGCAAAGTATGCAGAGGATGTATGCCTAAGTTGAGGCATTCCTTCATGAAGAACTTCCTAAGGGAAAGTAGCTCATATTTATGTTACACATGGAGAAAACCAACCATGCAGCTAACCCATTCGAGTGAGTTCAAACCTAGGTTGAATTAACAGTGTTCAGTGGTCACAACTTCCCAACGATTAGTGGAGCGAGGAATTTTTCTTATAAAAGTCTTCCACAAAGGCATTCCTCTTAGGCAAATAGTTGTCCAGTCCTTTGTTATAGTCTAAATAATGCAGCCTTTATTTATAATTATGATCCAAACAGAACTATATTCAATAATTTAAAAAACTCGAAATTGCAATTTTAGAAATAAGAATAACTTGTTTATAGACTGCACCAATTATGTTAGATACCAAAATACAGAATAATTCCTTTACAAACGAGGTATTATATTTCCATCCAGAATTTATAAATAGTAATACACTAGTAATATTAAATACAGCAAAATTTGCTTAGCAGTACATAATAAATCTTTCCAAGTTTAATCTGCGCCCTATCACATAATTGTAGATATTTAATTGCTAGTTCGCAGTACAATGATCTCCATATCTGAGAATTAGCAAGATGTGAATTAGTTATGGAGATTTCTTATGAACTGTCAAATAGAAGTATTTACAGACAAGATAATTCGTGTATAGTACAACAAATTTTAAAGAGACTGATTGCCTGTGTGATACAAACTGTTTTATTATATTATTTTTCATAGGCCAGCCAAGACTAGATCACAAAAGGGGATATAATACCTGTTTGACACGTACAAAATTTGAAGAAATTCTTTATATACCACAAGGCACGTTTTTGACGAATTTGTAATAGTTATTTAACTATAAAATTTTAAAACCCTAGTCCTACCTTGGCATCAAATAAGCACCGTTGCTGTAGAAGTACATGTCAATTGTCTTTCAAAGTACACTCTTAGACAAAAAAAAAAAAAAAGATGCACCAAGAAGGAGCTATCCGAATGGGACGAACATCTGTAGAAGTGATGTACATGTACAGGAAAACAAATGATTACAGTTTGAGAAAAGCTGGATGATTTATTGAAGTGATAGAACTTCACAAAGTGAAAAAGTCAGTAACGCGTTTGTCCACCTCTGGTCCTTATGCAAGCGATTGTTCGGCTTGGCATCGATTGATAGAGGTTACGGATGTCCTCCTGAGGGAAATCGTGCCAAATTCTGTCCAACTGGCGCGTTAGATCGTCAACATCTCGAGCTGGTTGGAGGGCCCTGCCCATAATGCTCCAAACGTGCTGAATAGCAGAGAGATCCGGCGACCTTGCTGGCCAAGGTAATATTCGGCAAGCACTACGGCAAGTAGTAGAAACATGTGCAGTATGGGGGCGGGCATTGTCTTGCTGAAATGAAAGCCCAGGGTGGCGTGACATGAAAGGCAACACAACGGGTCTTAGAACTTCGTCGACGTACAACTGTGCTGTAAGGTTGCGACGGATGACAACCAAAGGGGTCCTACTATGAAATGAAATGGCACTCCAGACCATCACTCCTGGTTGTCGGCCTATCTGCCGGAAGACAGTCAGGTTGGTATCACACCGCTTCCCGGGGCGTCTCCAGACTCGTTTTCGCTGGTCATCGGGGCTCAGTTCAAAGGGGGACTCATCACTGAAGACTATTTTACTCCAGTCAGTGACATTCCTGTTCGAATGAGCCCGACACCACTGCAAACGGGCTTGACGTTGTACAGAGGTCAATGGTAGTCGGCGCAAGGGGCGCCGTGACCTCAGCCCCCTTTCTGTGAGCCGTCTATGAATGGTCCTTGCGGTCACTGAAGCACTAGTTGCACGTACAATCGATGTTAATGATGCATCTGGGGCTGTGAGTGCCGCTCTGACGATTGCTCGGTCTTCACGTTCTGTCGTGTCTCTAGGCTTATCGCTTCCTTCTTGACGCTGTGTGCGGCCATGGTTCATCCATTCCTGCCAACATCGTCTAATAGTGGCATCGCTCCTGCTCAAATGTCGAGCTATTCGCCGACCAACCGGCTTCTTTGAACCCAACTACACGACCTCTCTCAAATTCTGACATCTGCGCATATCGCTCGCGCATCTGTATGCGAGGCATAGTTACTGTCTACCAGAGTACACGGAATGAAATTCGTGAAGAATTTATGACCTGGAATAGTAATTTCTCCTCTTAAATATCCTGCCAGTTGCGCAGATCAGATGCGCTGTACCGTCCAATTTGCTTTATATCTTCTCAGTGCGTCGAGGTGCGTCGCTTTTTTTTTGTCTAAGAATGTATATTATCCCTTTTAGTCTTTCAAAGTACCAGTTACCTCATTTGGGTTGTGATGCATGTGTTGCTGTTAGTGATAATTTATTTGGACAATTCTTATAAATATTAAACATTATTCCTTGCAAATATTCATGATTAAAATGACATTTTGTTCTCAACATTCTTCACGCTTTCTTTGAATATTTTATATTTAAATTTTGAACACTCATGGATTTATTTTCTGTTTTGTGGCTTTGATAAAAATGTTTTTAAAAAAATAAGAAAGAAAAGAAAATGTATTGTTGCTGAAAATTGACAAATAGCAAATTATATTATAGATTGGTTTCTTGATTACGGCTATGTCTATTAACATATAATTTATGTCATTTAAAACAAGTTTTCCTATATGTTTATATATCTTTAGAAACATACCATTGGATACAAACATCTTACTTTCTAATAATCTTTTTAACTAAAAGAAACTAATTCCATTTACGCATACCTGAGAATTAAAATAATTGTTAAATACTAAATCAAATTCAATGACAGAAATACAGGTGGTAAAACTGAATGCTGGAAACGCAGAAAATAAGTTGAATGGTTGATATATGTAGAAAAAATGCTTTTCTGCAACCAAATATTATTTTCCAATTTGGCACAATCTATATTTAATTTGTCTTTCATTCAGATGCAGGTTATGCAATTGATATCCATTTTTTTTTTAATATTCAGAAATGCAGTGTTGCATAAAAGTATAACAGAGGAAATGCTGCAAAACAAAACTGTGTTAAGAGCCACATATAAAATCTAATATTTATTAATTGCTTCGGTTTCTCTCGTATTATTGAGATGCAGGATCCAACACACCAACACTTTAAAAAGCTACTTATTAGAGGAAAAATGAGCATAAAATTTTTAATATGAACATTGTTCTTGATTTTTTTTAACACTTGTGATCTTCTTGTTTGACAGATATGATAATGATGCAAATAATATTTACAATATGTTTACCTGAAATTTTGTTCATTTTATTTTTTAATTGCATCATATAATAAAATTTTTACCCAAATGCAACTAATTTCAGCTTGTAAGTAATTTCTGATTTATGTATCTGTTGGATTTGAGAAGTCAGAAAATAGAAACTGTCTACTTTTTTTAAAAAACTTAAGTGAATTGGCAAATAAACTAAAGTATTTAAAATTAGGTTAAAAAGAAAAAAAAGCCTATATTTGTAGCATTCATTATTTTAACTAACCAAGTTATTTTTAGTTTGAACTTTCCTATCGATATCTCGAAGTTTCAGTTGCTGCCCGAATTTAACACGAGCGAGATATTTATGCGAATCGCAGATATCTGGTAACAGTTTAAAAGGCAGGAGTTAACGAGGAAAAGACACAGAGTCTTAGATTTATCGCCGTAAGGCTGTGCGCGCAAAGATTTCCTCTGTCTAGTGAAAGTTCGCCTTCATAAGCAATTTCATTTACTAGTTCTTACTCGTGAAATTCGCATTATTGCATTTCACTGAGAGTTAGGCTTCCCTCGCCGTCCTACTTAAGGTTAAGCTTAGGCATTTGGATTGTTAACACACTTTATTTCATATTATTTTAGTTCAGCCCAAGTAGTGGCTTACTCTCAAGTTGGAGAGTTGTAATTATTTGAATTAAAGGGTCCTTTAAACCCTCCTTCTGACTTTTGTAGTTCTTCAACACTAAAGAACATTGCCTAGATTTGCTCACTGTCCTCCACATAGGGTTTCACAGCGTATGTTTAGCAAGAAGATTAAAAGATTACACTTAAACCCTACATATTTTCCATAAAACTAAATTGAGTTTGAAGGTGAACAAACACAAATCCCAGTTTGCCTGGAGCGAAGAAATTTAGTTTCAAATGATGTTGATATTATTATAAACAGTTATAAGAGTCAGATATTTATCCACAAGTATCAGTGGTGGCATGACAATTATCGATTATTATGCAAGCATCATAAATCGAATAAAACACACAGATGTTTTAGTAGCAGCTACATAAATTTTATTCACAAGTTTGCAGATGATGATGGATGATGCGATATTAGAAAAAAATAGCAAATATATGGAAATGCAGTTGGCTGGCATTTTCAAAAATCTTAGAATCTATTCTTGAGGTTTGATTACAAAATAACAGATAACACTGTTTATTTATTTATTGTTAAAAATGCTTTTATTCAAACACAGTTTATTTATTTATTGTTAACATGCTTTTATTCAAACACAGTTTATTTATTTATTGTTAATATGCCTTTATTCAAACACAGTTCCATTGTGAATTAAATTATTAATCTTATTGTGACGTTACCATAATCCCAGTTTTACTCTGAATATTCTCTGGAAGAAAAAATTTATAGGCTAAATTTGTTTTCATCGGTGAACTTGAGAGAGCAATCGTATCATGTAAAAATAAGATTAAAAATATCTGATACCAGAATATCTTACTGAAGTGTTTTTTTTTAAGAAATCACCACTAATTATTCTTTTGCTTTCTTATACGCAGAAACATAACCAAGCAATACAGTTGTAGAATGCTTAAAATTGTTCGGGCATACGTATTTACAGATATCGACAGTGTCTTCTGTTACGATTTCCGAATCGAAGTTACCATGTTTGCGTTGACCGAAGTTGTTATTGATACTGGGCGGAGCTTTGTTGTGACGTCGGCTTACGCATAAAGTCACGTCCACGTGACCTGCCTGCACGTTCGGGGATTTAGCGCCGACCCAAGTAGTATGCCCCCTATGCTAAAAAGTTTCTTGGGGCCTCTCCAATAAATTTGGTGTGTTCCAAACTTGAAAAGTAAGGGAAAAAATCAAGGAATGCAGAAACCAACGTTTTGGTGCTGATTTTGATCAGATCTGCATTAATTATTAAAAAAGTAAAAGCATATTCTTAAGGAACCATTTGAAAGGAACCACACGAAGAAAGAATAAAAAGAAGAAATAGTTGCGGATATTCTTCCGAACCATCACCATCTTTTTAAACTTTCTCCGAAGAAGATGTAAATATACACTTTGCACTGCGTTACTGAAACCCAGGTTATGGTTAGAGTCAGCGCAATATACGTAGAGAGCTTTTGGTTTCATTGTTTAAATGATCTTCTGCACTCCATTATATTTATATATCGAGCTTATTACTTGCTCCATTATAACCTTGTCCTGGACATTTTGAAAAATCTATTTCATTTGCTTTCAAAATATTACATTATGAAGAAATATCTTTATCTAAAATACTTTAGTTGATTGATTTGTGATGTGGCAAAAGCCTAGGAAAAATCTTCTCGGATAGTAAGATTTACTATATTTGACATACTCTCGGATATGAACAACAACTTTTACCTTGTAAATGGTGGTTCCCAAAAGACATTGTTTCCCATATGAATGAGCTTCTCTGGAATAGCGTCTTTAGTAAAGAGTCTTTGGCGCTGTAAGGAAAAAATAAGTCAGTTAGTATACCAATAACATCCGTAAAAAATGGGGTGATATACAATATAAACTTTAATGTATAATCCTTTCCTATATACATACTTTTTTCTAGAAATGGGTTGCTTCTTCTACTTTTATTTTCGTACAACGGATATCTTGGGTTCGGTTAAGGTTGCGGTCTCCATTGCTCAGCACTTTATCATCAGAGGCATAGTTCTTTATCAAACAAGTTTTCCATCTGAAAAAGTAGAGACAAATTAAGCACACGTGAGAACTACAAAAAATTTTTAAAGATTAAAATTCTAAGAAACAGTATATTTTTAAAAGTTACTTACGTCTGTAGCGTTGTGGTTTCGTGGCTGTTCCATGCTCGAGGCGATGAAGATAAAAATCTGATGGAAAATGATAGACAATTTTCGAAGCAAGAAAAAAAAAGTTCGTACACTGAGGGCGAAAGCAAGGAAAGAAATGCTCTCGTTCTCAGGAACTCTTTATTTCATCTGAATGTGATTGGTTAAGATGCGGTGAGCTTATATTTCAGGCAATCTGATCGATCCACAAAAATGTATCTATACGCCTAAGCGGAGGCATACAAAGGAGTGATACGGCAGACGCCATTTTGTAAAACAATATGATCAAACAAGAAACTGGTGATGTCATTCCAAGCAGTAGTTGAAGAGCTCGTTGCCACAAACCAAAAAAAAATATGTTCGTTGCACAGTAAATAAATCTATGAAATAATGCGGTCGTTGCCACAAAAAATAAAAACTTTGAAAACATAGGCTCATTGTCACACAATAAAAACGAAACTATACATGACATCATTCCACCTACTTCCTGTGGTGACATGATCCAAGATGGCGTAATCCACAACCCTTTTCTATGAAATTACTTCCGTCACCCGAGTGCCTGCGCTTACTGCTATAAGGTATTTATCCCTCCCGTTCTTCGCATGCCTTCGTGGTGTAGTGGTCAGCACGCTGGAGGCGTATTCCAGATGTCCGGGGTTCGATTCCCAGCAAAGGTGTTGCTCACTTTTCATAGCTCCTGCTTCGAAATAACCCAATGTCTCCATACTACTACGGATTGATTGATCTCAAGATTGAATAATTTTTTCTCGGCTCTTGTCACATCGCAAATCAATCAACTAAAGTATTTCCGTTTAACGTATTTCTTCATCCTTATGTAATAGTTGGGAAGCAAATGAAGTTAATTTTTTAAAATGTCCAGGAGAAGGGTATGATGGAACAAGTAATAAGCTCGGAAAACATAATACAGTGTAGAAGGGCATTCAAACAATGAAACCTAAAGCTCTCTACGTATATTGCGCTACCTATAAACTTAACCAGGTTTTCAGTAATGCAGTACAAGGTGTAAGAGAGTTACATAAATATTTACATGTATTTGAGAGAAAGTTTAAAAAGATGGCGTTCACTTATTTTGGGAGACCGTGATATTATTATCAACAATCTAAATCCTGCAAGGTGGGCTGAACGATTATTATCTTTAGCAATTTAAATAAGATACTTTGACATCTTGTAAACAATAAATGAAATTACATCAACTTCAAAGAAAATGCAAGAAAAGACATTCTAAATGGATTAAAGGAAAAATGGAATCTTTTGAATTTTTGTCCTTAACGAATTTGTGGAAAAATTTAAATTTTTTACTCATGCACTATATCAAGTACTACAAAGATTATCAGTTGATTTTAATGAAGCTCATTAACATCTAAAAAACGTTTCTATCAGTAGTTATAGATGAGAAACTAATTTGAATATATTATGAAAAAAGCTGAATTTATTGGAAATAAATCGAGCAGCAAAACTAAATTTCAAAATTAAAAGAAGTAAAAACAAAAATTCTTTCTTATGAATTATGTGAGTATAAAAAGTGTGAAAATACTGAAATATCTGTTAAAGTAACAGTTTTTTATGTTGCTTTTGAGAATCTAAATACTCAGTTAAAATACAGAACAAAAATGGCAAGGACCTTTTTTTTCTGGAACGTAAACCCTGCCAGCATTAACAAATGCTGAAATTGATGATAATATTATAATATTTCAAAAATACAGAAAATATACTATAAAGAAGGCTTTACTAATGCACTGAAAGTACAACTATTATTATTAATAAATACTTTCAGAATGGAAATCGGAAATTTGAAATTCATTAATGATATAGCTAAATAAGCGATGGTAAAATATGTCACGGAAAGCTGTTGCTCTGAACTGCGCAATTTATTTATATTTCAGTATCTGTAACCACAGCCACGTTTCAAAACTTTTCTTTACAGTACAGCTTGCGATATAATGAGAACTTCTCTCGTGCTTCTGTATCCATATAGACAAAGTTTGTGAGATAAAATGTATAATAAATAGAAGAAAACAATCTTCCGTCTTGGATGCCGATATCTTTTGGTCTACGAGGGCGATAATTTAAAATAAATCTCTTCATAACCTTCATAAGATTTTGCAGTTAGCAATAGTGTAGCTAGGGGGAGCAAAGGGAGGCATCTGACCTGGATAACGCATCCAAGGGGGGGGGCAAAATGATGTTACGAATATTACACACACACACACACACATATATATATATATACCTTTCATTAAATGTACTCTGCTGTCAATAATTTGTAACTTTTTTTAGGGCAAGGGCCAAGATACAATCATTGTTTTTTTTATTTGCAGTCAAGTTGTTTGCTAACTATTAAAAATAAAAAAAGGCATTGAATTACAATTTTAACCCTAAACTGTGTCTCTATTTAAAGTTATAAATACATACGGTTTGGATATTTTTGCAAATTATACAGGAAGGCATTTGAAATTAAGAAGATATTTAACTGCGGAAATCTGATTTCTGAAATTTAAAAGTCCGAGGAAAATTACGGGTGACGAAGCAATAGAAAAAAATTCTCCCCTATCAATTCTGCAAATAAATTAAATAATACATCCGAAAGTTAATTCACAAATGTTTCCTCAAATAAATCTGGGGAAGGAAACCAAAGCCTTAATCATACATTACTGAATTAGAAGGTAAAAAAGATATAAAATCTAGTGAAATATAAGACGAAAAAAATGTAACTAGCAATTTAACCAGTGTAAATTTAGGCAGGTGAAAAATCTGCAGCATTTTTTATTATTGGGAGAAAGAGCTCCAAAAGATGGTAGAAATTTTTACTTTTAAAAACTTTTCATGGTATATGACTTGTGTTCACGTTAACTATGTAAAAAGCCTCCTTTCACCGTAATTTGAACCCACTTCAAACTACCCGTGATCAGCAGTTTCACCGCTTGCCAACCGTTAATCTTGCACTTTAGACACTCATAATAGGATTTATTTCGCTAATTACAACTGGTATAAAGGTATCACTGCTTTGATCATTATTTATTGCACCTCATTTCTATACAATACATTCAGTCCACAATCAGAGCATTTGTTTATTGATTATTACGAAAAAACGCGCTGATATAACTGCAGTATGGCATCTTTTCACAGCAAAGTGATTTCTAGAATTTCTGATATTTTGACTTAATTTTTTAACGATTAAAATTTTCATCAGATCTGTTTAACTTTTCATTTTAAACTACCGCGTGCTGACATCCAAAATATTTACTTCCCCCTTATTATCTCTTGATTCATTATTTTTTAGTTTTCTTGCAAAATTCGATCACCTGGGCGACTTTCCAGATTTTCAAAACTGAATTTTTGAAAATGCTGGATTCTGCCAAATAGCTCTGTATCGCGAAATATCGTTATTTCTTATAATTTTTAACTCTTTACCTATAGATTATTGGCTGATAATTCTTTTACTATTATGTACTTTTAAATATTTTTTTTTTTTTCCAGAAAATTTGAAGTTAAGGTTGGAAGACCTTCCTTATTAGTAAGTTCTTACTGAAACAGCTTATCTTTGAGTGGACGAAATGTAGCCACTGAAGCACGGCTAACTATAACTTCTGATGGTATGATACAATAAGACCCAATAATAAGTTCAGATATTAAGAATAAGTTCTTATTGTTGGCCGTGCTTTAAGGCAGCAAATGCTGCTGCGAAATTTCTCGGTACCACTGTTTACTCAGGGCCCCTAATTGATTATGACAAAGCACGCGAGGACTATCTGCCTAAGGGGAGGGATGCATTTATGGAGGACTTGCTAAGGAAAGCTGGCTCGTAATTATGGATTGCGAAATGGGTAAACTTTCTTGCAATGCTTGAGCACTCCGCGTAAGTTGTACATCAGCTTCTTCCATCTCAGCATCACATGAACATGTGATGTGAACATGTGAACGCATCTCATCAGATCGTTCAATGCTTGCTAACTGCGACTTCGTAACTTCATTATCAGTTGCTATGATCTTGACAGCCGCATTTTCACTTTCTTCTGTCTCTACTTCAGGCACGTGAGAATCAAAAGCTTCGTTCTCATCTTTTAATCACGTCAGATGTTTCATCCATGATTTCTGGATCTTTCTCAAACACTCCACCAGCTACTTCCTCCGTTTCTTCATCCTCTGACTCTTCAGATGCCACTTTGATTTCCGCATCTTCTTTTATGGCTCCAGTTTCTTCTGCAAGCTCCTCTTTCATCTGTTGGAGTTGCTCTCGTACCTTTTCTCGGCCGACTTTCCTCTTTTCGCGCTCGGCCTTCATCTCGGCTATCATCTCTTCATAGCCAGCTTTTATCTCTTGTTTCATCTCTTCTTGTCTGGCGTTCATCTCTTCTTGTCTGGCGTTCATCTCTTCTTGTCTGGCGTTCATCTCTTCTTGTCCGGCTTTCATGTCTTGTTTCATCTCTTCTTGTCCGGCTTTCAGAGCTGCTAACATGCCCATCAAAGCTCTCATTTCCTTTCATGTCTTGTTTCATCTCTTCTTGTCCGGCTTTCAGAGCTGCTAACATGTCCATCAAAGCTTTCATTTCCTCCGCCTTCATTTTCTCCTGTAGACGGATGACTGGCATTCACTCTCAAATCCCATTTCTGACACCAGTTGTTGCGTTTTACGGGTTCGTGGATTTGAGAGTATCCGATGAAACACGATGCAGAACAATATAAAGCACAATTTATTTACAAGAATCACTATTTACAGCACAGTTCCAAAATTACCTTTAAAAGCGTCGAAAATCTACAAATACGCTGAAACAATCAGCAACACAGCTTCAGGCTGTAACTGTAAAGGTAGCTTCACGGCAACACTAAGCTTATAATCTCACAGTAAACAGCTATTCTCACAATGAATCACACACTTCACAATTACTCCTGCTCTCAGAAACGCAAGGGTTTATATAGCTTTTCTTTAAGTTCCACACGTTTCGAGAAATATCTCGACAGGAAGTTATTCTAGAAGCTTCCCGATTGGACCATGGGATATCGCCGATTTGGTCGCCAAATTGGCGATAAAGGTCGTCAATCTGGCAACCCTACCATTCACTATTTTATGGCAACCCTAGTGCTATGCTGGAAAGCTTACATACAGGCGCAACCGCCGAATTTTTCGTAACACTATCCTGGCTCATTGTATTGCGTGCATAATTTTTTACTCTTTTCAATGCTGAAAATGATCTCTCCACCGAAGCAGTTGAAAATGGAATTGTACAAATTAAATGTGCCAATTTATTTACTTCGCTTAGAGCATCTGTCAAATCATTCAGCATTATAGGCTGAATAAGTTTCGATAAATTCATTTCGTGGTATGACTCACTGCGATAAAGAACGCATAATTCCTTGGTTAGCTCTACAAAATCGAAATGTTTTGCATAAGCGTTCTTTAACGAATTAAGGCATTCATCCGGAAATTTACTTTCATATTTCTTAAAAAATCTAAAATTCAATACTTCAAAAAAATTTCAGCGAATTTAATTTTTTAAAGCGGACATCTAACTGACAATAAATAGTGTCAGTTATTTCATAATATAAATTTTTAAAATGTTGGTCTTGGTCTACACTTGAGTTTTGTAAACTTACACTACGTATTCTAAATTTGGGGGACCCACCACAGAAATAGTCTCTTCATAAACTTCATCAAATGCAACAGAAGTTCACATATTTTGAATTGCATCTTTTACTTCCTCTACTTTTTGACTAGAATATGCTATATCTAAGTTAGTTTGTTGTAAAATATCAAATAGAACATCAGTATGACTGAACACTTTGGCAAAAAGATTTACGAGAAAATTACCGTTAAATTCTTCAAAAAACATTTGATAACTCTTTGCAATATTAATTGTATCGTTATCCCAGCCTTCTAGTTTCTCAATAATATTTTCAAATAAATCAGATAGGCCTTACCTTTCACTTTTTATGGAATTTACCAAACGAGATGAATAATTCCGACGTGTTGTAGCTAATTTTGGAAATTTTCTTTTAATAATTTCATTTAAAACATGATTTCTTTTTGTAGACACCGAAAAAAATGAGGCTATACCAGAAATTGTTGCAAAAAATAATTTACAATCTTTTATAAACAATACAGATTGCGACAGAACTAAATTAAGTACATGTGCGCAACAATGCACAAACATAGCTTCTGGGAAAATGCCTTTTACTTTTTTCTGCGTCTCATTCAACGCTCCTGCCATGACTGCCGCCCCATCGTACGTTTGAGCAATCAGTTTATTCTCACACTCCCAACTCAAAATCGTTTCTTGCACATTACACGAAGCTTCCGCTGAACGATCACTGCTAACATCTTTAAAAAACAAAAATAACATATCGTAGCACACCGATAATTGCGATTTGTGAGATATGTCAGATGTTTCATCCAGCATAATAGAAACGAATGGCATTTCTTTTACCTCATTTCTAATTTCTGAAATTACAATATTTTTTATCGATGCAATAATATCATTTTGTATTCTATTAGAGGTTCCAGAAAATACAGCTGCAGTTTTTAGATGGGTTGCTAAAAGGTCATCATATTTACTAAAGTTATTAATTCTATATAATTTCCTTGATTAAGGGAATTTATATTCTCATTGTGTCCACGAAATGCATATTCTTGTTTTGCTAAGTAACAAACTACATCTATTAATCTCTTGAGAATATTTCTATTTCTTGTTACTTTTTCATTGTGTTGAACAATCGATGAAGCCTTCTGTTGATCTAACATTAAATCTATCCTGGCGTTCCAAATATTCTTATTCTTTTCAATTACAACAAAAAGTAAACATGGCCAACAGTACAACTTATTCAATTCACTACAACCGGTTAACCATTTAAATTTTTCATACATAGATTTTTGAAAATGTCGTACACACTATTGTCCTTTAATCTTAACGTTTTGCGATAGAATAATATCCGGCATCGGTCTACTTAATTTAACTATTTCGTTTTTTGTATAACGTCTCGTCTCGAAAATGGATTTTGCAATAAATCTTTAACTATTGAGAAATCTGAGTTTTCCATTCTGAAATGGGTTATTTATTATGAATATAAATTTAAAGAATACTATAAATAAAATACTTCCTACGAGTAGTCGAGGTATAACTATAAAAACAGCTAAACTTATGCGAATTCTACTAGCACTGAAGCAAAAATCATGTCTTGTGTTGTATGGTGTCATATCGGCGGCGAAAAGCAAAGCTTCGGGCTTCCACGAAAAACTTATATTTTCAGCAAACGTAGCACCACACTGCGCCCGCCGCTGAGGTGCCTCATCATCAGCCTGATGACATCAGGATGAGTCATCAGGATGATCACTAGTGCCGACAAACCGAAAGTCTCTTCCACGTGCAGGGGATTTCACTGCACGCTGGCACAATAGAACGAACTGTTTCTTTTTCGGTCAGTGGATTAAATTATATTTATTAATTGTTTTTAACATTTAGAAATCATATATTCTGCGAAAAAATCATGACAATTTTTAAAAACGAAACCAGGGATATGGTGTTACAGATATAACTTATACACTGTCTGTAAGTCACAATGAATGTTAAAATTTGGACTGTTCTGTTAAAATTCGTTTCTTTTTTGTCTAACAAAACAAAATTGTTTTTCAGCGAATTATTTCTATAAATATAATACATCACCGAAATTACTTTACCACACTAAAACATTTCCCTTTATATTGATGAAATACTTCTTTTATATTTCCATAAAAACAAAATCTTACAATATATAAATTTAAACATTAACCGTCTGCAAAATCGTATAGCCAGTTAATCAGTTAAAAAACCAAAAGCGCTTCAGCACGTAAGTTCCCGCTCTAATACAACGCTTAATAAATCGTATCTTCGGATGATTCTGAATGCCAAGTGCAGGAAAAATAGCTGCACTTGCCTCAGTGCTTATAGTATGCTGTGCTTCTCCAGTAGCCCATGCATATAAAACGTGATTTTCTATTAGTGCGCAGTGCGTACACATCAAAACTTCCTATGTTGGTTTGCTTTCGAACGCGCTACCTGGTGCAAAACCTAGTACCGCTAGCACTGCGGGAATACAAGCAAGCAAATTAACATAATATTTGAATATATTATAAATAATATTTATTATATACCATATAAAGATAGGTAGACATAGGTGTAGAAAATTATTGTCTCTCAAAATTTTGCCTGTGTGTGCAGTTCACACCCTGCACATATGGACCGCACGCCACTGATTATAAGATATTTCTCCCACCTTCTTCGCATGCCTTCCTGGTGTAGTGGTCAGCACGCTCGGCGCGTAACCGAGAGGCCCGCTGTTCAATTCCCGGCGAAGGCGTTGCTCGTTTTTCCTGTCTCCTACTTCGAAATAACCTAATGTCTCTACACTAGCGCCCGAACTAAAAAGGTGGTGGATGATGATTCTCCACTACCAGGATTTGGCGATTGGGTCCCCCCAAAACCCAGTCGCCCTTTAAAAGGGGGAGTATATAAGGTATTTCTTTCGCCTTCTTCGCATGCCTTCATGGTGTAGTGGTCAACACCCTCGACGCGTAACCGAGAGGTCCGTGGTTCGATTTCCGGCGATGGCGTTGCTCATTTTTCATGTCTCCTGCTTCGAAATAACCTAATGTCTCTACAATATATATATTATAAGCCAAAACGTTTTTTTAAAATACTGGAAAACAGAACAATTTTCTAGTATTTTAAAAACGTTTTGTTATAAAGCAGAACAGTTTTCCAACATTTTAAAAAACGTTTTGGTGCACTAAGTAACTTGAATGCATGATGTTTATAAAATGTATGTACGCTAAAATTTGTTTCCTATTTTTTAATCTTTTTATTTAGTTATTTATTTATTTACTTTTTTGCATACTATCCTTCTTCTCTAATGTTTTTCTATAATTAAGGGTAATTATTACACTGGTGTGCAAAATTCCTCATAACGAATTCCTCTTTATTAAAATTTAGACCTCCTAAACTTCATTCCTGCAAAATTATTTATCAATATCTGGATGTCCAAAAGTTAATATTCTGCAGGAATACCTAACAATACTGCTAGAGATTGCAATATCGGTATACCGGGATACTGAATACTGGTATTTTGAGCCATTTGTACAATTTTGTAATACCGATATTCACAAGTTTAAATACCGTTTTTTCGGTATTTATTAGAAATTTGTAAATTGTCTCCACTGTATGTTCAGGGGTCGCCAACACAGCAACATAGTACGTTTTTGTTTTTATGTCTGCCTAACGGCCGAAATTAATTAGACTGTGAATATAAAGTTGAATCGTTCAGTCTAGAGAAGTGATACGATATGTGAATCATTCAGGGAGGCGGGCCAAAACTGTCGCGTCCTATTACAGCTCAGAGAGATACTGCACACGCACAGGATTCGTAGTCTGTGAAAACATGGTTGTAGTTAAGGCCTTGTTTGCCAATGTATCTTTTGCTTTGAAAAATAAATGCTTGGAGGCAGAGGCTATAATCCATGTGAGGCAGACGATTTAGTCATCCAGGAAATGGAGCCTCTGTTCTCTGGTACACCTGTGAAGAAAGTGCGTAATATTTCGAAAAATTTCGATATATTTTAAATTGGTGAGTTTGTTACTCACATTGTATTTGCATATCATACTTTAGGGCTCTGAATATTTTTCAGATTTATTATGCACTCATAGTAATTAAACCCATAATAATGAATAACTTCAAAGAACATAAAAATTCTGTTAATAATACCTCTGTTTGGCTTCATTATTTATATCATGAAAAGAATAGGGTGGCACAATGTAAAAAATTCTCTAGAGTTACTAAAGTGAACGGAGGAAGTACAAGTGGACTCCATACACATTTAAAAACGAGTCATGGTACAAATTTGTAAAGAGGAAAGGATCTAATTGCGATGAAGACACAAATTTAAGCGCAGTTTCTAAGCCCAAGCGATCAGGGATTTTAGATTATTTTTTAAAAAAGATAATTTGGCTGAAATTGTAAGGTTTATCCTAATTTTATAACAGTTATATAAAATTTATGCACCTTTCCTATTCCTTCTAGCTTCAGCTTACAATTTCCTACCAGAAAGTATTTCAGAAACGCGGTTAATGCAAATGAGTAAGAGTAGTATTTAAGTCGATGTTTCACTGACTTCGTTAGAGAGCCTGAGTTCCTGACTAGCGCGCGTTTGCATTGACTAAGTTTCTCTCTAAGCTATTACTACGTTCGGCCGTACTTTAGGCCCTTGATAGCTTTGCCGACTTAATTGAGATTTAGGGGCCAACTACGTAGAATCTTGATAGCTTCGGCTATATCTTTTAGTTAAGCATTAGTTAAGTTTAAATTCTTATTAATTTGAGTTCAAGCCCAAGTGGAGGCTTTGCTGTACTCACCGAGATAGGAGCAGACTGTATTCATCCTTATTTGAGAAATAAAGGGTAGTTAACCCTTCTTGAGTCTTACGTTTCTATTCACACACTCAAGCGATTATTCGCTTATCAGTGTAAGGGGTTTCTCACACTGAACTGTGAAATAAAAGGGTGGAACCCCACAAAATTATAAGTAAAATGACAGCATTAGATGGTTTGCCATTTCGAGTGTTTTGCACTTCTACTGAATTAAAAAAACCACTATTAGCGAGAGGTTTTAAAAATCTACCAACATCGATTAACACTATAAGAACTGTTATAAACTACAGCAACTGTTTTTGCAATGCTTTGAAACACGAGTTAATACAATTAAAAGTAAATGGTGAAAAATTTAGTCTTAGTCTTACATACAAGTGTAAGAAATAGACGCTATTTAAATATAAATATTCATTCAGAAAAAAAATTTGGAATATAGGACTTACACATGTCTCGGGAAGTATGCCAGCTGAAAAATATGTGGAAATGCTTAAATCTAGATTAGGGAAACATTATCCCTGAAAGAAGATATTCTACCCATGATGACTGATGAAGCAACGGCATCATCTAACAAAAGTAGAATTTATTAGCAATAATCAATTTGGATTCATCCCGAATAAATCGACAACGAATGCCATAGATTCAGCTTTAAACCAAATTCATATCAATAACTCCAATAATCTGCATTCTGCTTTTATTTGCCTGGATCTAACCAAAGCTTTTGACTCATTATGGTGGCCATTTGTACTTGAAGCATTAAGAAAAGCAAATTGTCCAAAAAATATATTTAACTTACTTCAAGATTAGCTATGTGAAAGAAAACGTTTTATAATGTATAACAATAAGATCATAGAATATGCTCAACAAAGAGGTTGTCTACAAGGTTCCTGCCTTAGTGCTGACCTTTGGAACCTTACGTTTAACTCAATAACATCTTTTAAATGGCCAAACCATACACAAAGTGTTGCTTTTGCAGACGACGCAGCTTTTGTGATCAGTGGTAGGACAAGAAGTATTCTGGAAAATAATGTAAATGAAACTCTTCATCTTTTTAAAACTGAATGCAACAAATTGAAACTGACAATAAATGAAGAAAAATCAAAAGCTATAATTTTCCATAAAAAATCTCAAAAAATCACTTGACTACCAAAATTTTCAATAGAAAATAATAGGATAAAAATAGTTGCAAAACTTAAATTTCTGGGCATAATCATTGACAAAAACCTCAACTGGATTGAAAATCTCAAATATATCAGAATTAAAACACAAAAAATAGCAAACAACTTACGTTATGTCCAAGGACTAAATTGGGGACTAAATCCTCATATTCAAAAAGTATTGTTCAATACAGTAATAACAAAAATAGTATTATATGGTGCAGAAATTTGGGCGCAGCCTATGACTGTTCGGAAACAAAAACAACTGCAAGCCATACAACGTCAATTCCTTCTCCGGATCACAAAATGTTATAAAACAACATCAAATGCTGCCCTATGTGTACTTTCAGGAATAGCACCTCTTCATACTTTAGCACAAACTGAACATGCAAAAGCTACAGTTCTCAAATTAAAAAAATCCTGCATATTACATAATGAAATATTTAATCCAAACAATTTTGAAATTTCAGTCAACTCCTACAGAAGACATCCTGCCTCTAATCCTAAAATATATAGCACAATAAAACCTCCAACCAGTCATATATCTCCACCAATAATATATACAGATGGATTGAAAATGGACTTAGTTGGCTGTGCATGTATAATACAAATAGATCAAACCCAGAAAATAACTCTCCAAAATCGACTCGCCAAGGAAAATAGTATCTTCCAAGCAGAATTACACGCAATTCGAATGGCAATAGAATACTCAACCGATAACAATTTACAAAAAATCAATATTTTCTCAGATAGTCAATCAGCAATACTAGCTCTACAAAATCCCAAACACACATCTGAAATAATTCAAGATATTTTTAACAAAATTATCCAATATCCTCAAATATCACCAAACATTTATTGGATAAAGGCTCACGTCGGAGTTCTTGGTAACGAAGAAGCTGATTCAGCAGCCAAATCAGCTACTACCAACAATAATATCCCTTCAAAAAAAATCTCCTGGCCGAAATCATACCTCAAGAAATATCTACATAAAATCAGCCTCCAAATGTGGGAAGAAGAATGGACAACAATAAATATAGGAAGACAATTACATCAAATAGCACTTCATGTAAATGATACATGTACAATGGTCAATGGTTATATAAACCGCTTTTTAACTGGACATGGGCCATTTCCCACATACTTCTTCAGATTCAATATCTCAAACTCTGAGCAATGTGTATGTGGAAATAAAGGTGATCCAACCCATTATATTACTCAATATCCTTTAACAAAGTCAACTCATATTAAATTGCCTAATTCAAATATCATTGCCTTCCTTCGTTTTGCAATTACCAACAAACATTTAAAAAATAAAATAGAAAATACAATCAAATATCTATCTTCAATAGGCAAAAATTTATGTGAGCACTAAAGTAATTAATGTCAAAACTCATTTTTGAAGCTGCAATTCATCTAAAACATTTATTATCTAATTATCTTAAAAACAAACCCTTGCAATAATAATGATATAGTAGAAAAAAAGAAAAAGTAGAGGAAGAAGATACAGATTCATATAATAAACTTTATATCTCATGGAACTATTATGAACTGTTATAAATTATGACTGTTAGCCTATTATGAATGTATAGAAATTACTATAACTAATAACCTCACTGCCTCAATATAAAAAATCCAAGGTACTTACCCGCCTGGACTGTAGAGTTGAAATTCTGATTGAAGCCTGGAACATGAAAGTGTTGAATCTCACAACTTAATTCTTTTATTGGACGCTGAAGGCACATGCACTAAATTACCACACACTTTCCGTACACTACACTTCCGTACACCGAAGTACACTACACTTTCCGGACACTGATAGTCCTACAACTTAAAGATGCTGAAAATCTTCGGACAATGGCTGTCCCACTAAACTTCAAGCGAATTGAATTTCGGATCCTGGTGGTCCTCTCTTTCACCCGGACTGACGTCTGGAATTTTCTTTAGAAAAACACAAAGCTGAATTTCGGAGCCTGACGGTCCTTT
>KK112977.1:0-17314 GCA_000611955.2 Stegodyphus mimosarum | reverse complement strand
TATATACTATACTATATATACTCTCTCTCTCTCTATATATATATATATATGTATTATATAGTAGATACAAGTTTGGTGTGGTCGATTGCAACCAAAAATGGAATGGAACAACTACATTATAGCAGTTCCATATACAAAATTTTAATGTTGTAAGGGTACTCGTTGTTGAGAAATGCGAAATAAAAACGTATTTACAGATGTTGTAAGGTTTATCATAAGTTTATAACAGTTACTTTAAGTTTGTGACACTTTCCTGCCTCTCCTATTTTCAGCTTATAATTTTCTACCAGAATGTATTTTCAGAAACGCGTTTAATGCACATGAGTAAGAGTAGTATTAAGTCGATGTTTCACTGACTACGTTAGAGAGCCAGAGTTTCTGACTAGCGCACGTTTGCCTTTGGGCTACGTCTTTCTAAGGTATTACTAAGCTCGATCGTACTTCAGGCCCTTGATAGCTTCGACTGCTTAATTGAGATTTAGAGGCCAACTACTTAGAATCATGATAGCTTCGGTTATATCATTTTAATTATGCATTAGTTTAGTTCTTAGTACTTTGAGTTCAAGCCCAAGTGGAGGCTTTGCTGTACGCGCTGAGATAGGAGCCGACTGTGTTAAATCGTATTTTGAGAAATATAGGGTAATTAACCCCTCTTGAGTATTACATCTCTGTTCACACACTCAAGTAATTATTTGCTTATCGGTGTAAGAGGTTCCTCTCATTTAACTGTTAAATAAAAGGATGGAACTCTACAATGCCAAGGAAAAAAATCTCTTCTGAATCCATTTTAAATCCCTTTTGGAAAAAGTGCCCTTCATTTTGTCCGCATGTATAGGGACAGGCAAAAACATCATTCAAATGGATTGAAGACGCTCAAAATAGATATTTTCGTTGAAATATGATGCTCCAAAATTTTCGTGATTGCAATATTGCCTCTACTTCATACGAAAAGTAGAGGTAATATTGTAAGTATAAATAAATAAATAAAGTAAACTCGAGATAATATAGGAGCTTATTATTAAATTTCTAAAAAACAATCTGAAAGGTTTGAGATTTTAACGGTTGCGCAAAAAGATTGCTTTGAAGTTTAATATGGATTATCTAAATTTTCAGTAAATATTTTATAGGATACTAGGTGAATACACATTTAGACTAACATGCGAATGTTATATATATATCTTCTATATAATTGAAAACTGAAAATAAAAATATGTAACGTAATTGTGTTTATCAGATATATCATAAATTAAATGCATTTTTATTTAAATCATTCAAATTAAAAAGGGAAATATAATGGTATTCTTAAGGACTGTATCAATTGCTTTTAAATACTCACTTTGTTAGTCAATAACTGGAAGATTCAAAGATAAATGTCTTAGATTTCGCCAAATAGAAGCTGACTTGAAATGAAAAGGGAAATAACGCATTTAACGTCAAGCAACTCAGAATCATATTTCGAGACTAATAACCCTTTTCGGCTGAGAGAGAGAAGGTTAATATTAGAAAATTTGAAAGAATGGGGCTCTGCATAAAGATGAGATAGTGTCCGAATATACACTTTTAAAATATGAGAATGCATGACTATACATTCGAAAGTGTATAAATGTTAATTTAAAATACTTTCATTATTTCATGAGTAGTGGACGTTGCATAATACTGCTAATAACCCATAAAAATGCTTTTATAATAGTCATTGCGAAAGCTTACAAAAATCTGATTAACTCACTCCCAGTGCTAACTGAAACACAAAAATAAAAGAAGCGAATTGTTTCGATTTAATGTATTTTGAAATCTATTGTTAACGTTGATTAATTTTCAATCAGATAGATGCGTAAAGTTTTTCTTAGCATGTATTCTGGAAATTTACTTGCATATTTTTATTTAATATTTCTATAATGAAAATTATGTTTTTAATTATTTTGTGACTAACATCGAAAACATTATTTGTGGCATTTTAACGCAAAGAGAGTTCTTCATAAATGTGGAAATTTATCAATAGGTTACTATTTACATATATTTTAAAAAATTTGATGTGTACACCACATATGCACCACATCGTCCCATGTGCGAATTACATGACTTCTTTGTACGGACTGTTAAATTATACGCATTTTGCATTTCATTTAAACTTACTGAATTGAATTAAATCTATTTCCTCGATAGCGCATAAACCACAATAGAATAGATGCACTCTTTAAAACTCCAGAAGGGATTAAGCATGATTTAGTTCGCAATAATAAAAGAAGGCGTTATCTTTGTTGTTGAGAAGCTTAGTTTCTCTAGATTGGCAACAAATCCACTATTCTCCTAACTTTCAAATGTAAACAAATGTGGCTGCCGTATGAAAAATGATTAGGCTTAGACGTACTTAAACAACTTTTAAACTACTGATAATTCTACAAGCCTTGCATGCAGATTTATTAAAGGCATAAAAACCTTAACCGGAAGATAAGAACAACATAATTCAATCCTTTTTAAAACAAAAATGTTTCAATGTTCTGTGGCTACTCGCTTTTCAGTTACGCGAGATACGTACATACAGACGCCACAAAAAAGTCTCTTCAGAATCCCTTTTTAATCAGTTTTATAACGTTTTTGGGAAAAAAGAGTACTTTATTCTGTCTTTACGTACGAATGTCACGCAAAAGCAGCGTTAAATTGCATTTAATAGTTGTCAAAATGGATATTTTCCTTGAAATATTATATCCGAAAGTTTTCGCGATTACAATACTTCCTTTTTACTTCGTACAAGGAAGTAAAAATTGCCGTGGAAAAAAATCAACTACATTTAATGTATATTCGATCTTAAAAATTAGTTTATATTTTATGCATAGCAAAGTTTAGTTTAGAGTGCTATAACTACATCACTAGTCTAGATATAAGTACATAATTTCATGAGCGGAAATCTTGGCTCATATTGTCTATCATACAGGTTATCAAAGCTTTTCAATTTTAAATCAAATACTTGTTAAACTGAAGATTGAATAAGACACTCTCAAAGCAAACGATTAACAAGTGAAGCGAATACGTCATCAGTCTCTTCTTCCGGTTTTAGCTGCGAGAAGCCCAAAAACTAGCCTTTTGACCCACTAAGAACTGAACTAGAATTTTAGAAAGCAATGCTTCTTTTTAGTCTGCATGTGGTGAAGATCATTGGTAAAACAAAATGTGTAGTGTGGACAAAATGAGACGAAAGTGGCCGCCATCACTCGACGAATAAGGTGAGTTTCTGGTGGAAGTTCCAAATCAATGAATTGAAGAGATTGTTAGGGATGGAGAATGTCACATGGATATTTGTGTTTTTTATGGGAAATGGAGAACAACTAAGAGAGTTGATGCAGTTAAGAACAGAATAGAAGAAATTTCTGGCAAGTTTTGAATATAATTCTGAATTGCGTTTACTTTGATATCACGGTGGATATATGAATTTAGACTGAACCATAACGCTTTGTTTTGAAGAACTTTGATATGGTGAAAGTGAGTTCTGGCAGCGTGGCCCCAGACAAGACTAACTTAATGCTGGTTGCAGTATAGCTTTATGGTTTATTTGAATGGCCATACGATTCTTCTGCCAAGAAGTGGGCGCATAGTTGCAAGCGTAATATTAATTTTTTGCACAGTTTCCCTGAGATTGTTCTAAAAAATGAATTTATCTAGAATGACTCCTAGATATTTGACTTCGTCAACCCAGTCAATTTCTTCATCAAACGGAAGAGGTCTTCGTGGTATGAAATTTGTTTGTAATTTACGAAAAATTATTGCTTTCGATTTTTCAGTATTAACTGCAATCCTCCAAATAATAAGCCAATTTTTATGAAGATTGAGACAATGTTGAAGAAGGAGCTAAATAACTGTAACAATAGAAGCTTGCGTCATAATTTCAGTATCATCTGCGAAAAGAACTGTGGATCTTTAGAAGTATCGTAAGTATAAGTGTTATGCAAATATGGCGAAAGTACTGATCCTTGGGGCATTCTATCGAAGATGTTTCTCGTGGTAGAAACGATATTCCCAATTTTCACTGCAAAGATTCTGTCTTAGAGATAGGAAGTAATAAGTCTAATACAATTATAAGATATTTCTGCCGCCTTCTTCGCATGCCTTCGTGGTGTAGTGGTCAGCGCACTAGCCGCGTATTACAGAGGTCCGTTGTTCGAGTCTCGGCAAGGGCACTGCTCATTTTTCATCTCTCTTGCTTAAAAAAAATTCCTAATGACCCTACACAATGATCGGGGAAGTTCAACTTGATAAGCTTGTAGATAAGTCCGTGGTGCCATACCCTATCGAAAGCTTTTGCAATGTCGGAAATTTATAGTTGAAACCTCAGTAATATAGTTGATAACATGAAGCAGCTGGTGATTAGTACTATGAAATGACGGAAGCCAAACTGTTCTTCTATAATATAGGAGCTCTGTAGATAATTTGATTAAGATGATAAGAATAATTTTTTTCAGCTATTTTAGAAAGTTGAATGAGAAGGGTAACTGGGCGGTAGTTCTATGGAAACGTGGAACTTTGATACAGTGCTGGGAAGACGACGATGATGGCATGTTTCCTTATATTAGGGAAGGAAGATAACTTGATTATAAAGTTGATTATCTTAGTAAACCAAGTGATAGCATTGACGGGAAGATGCTTCAGCGCTTTGGTAAAAATACCATCAACATCTGGAGCTTTTTTGGGTTTTAAGGAGCTAATATAATCGGCAACGAACTTAGGGGTGGCAATGAATGTAAAGTTCAAAGGACCTGGGATTTTTAAGAAGGTATTAGCGGTATCATTAACTTTAGAGATATGATTGTGGTCGTAAGGGGTAGTATTGAGAGTACACCTTTCTTCTAGATATCAGCAACGGTGTTAGCTTTGTCTTCGTCTTAATAAACCATTTCATTGGTGCCATGGAGGGGCGGGATTTGCTTGAAAATTTTCTTAAATTTCTTTGCAATGTCAAAAAGAGAATTAGCTTCTCTTGCGAGAGGGTTGAGGAAGTTTCGCCAGTGTTGCGCCTTGAAGTTACTAATGTCCTTTTTGATGTCACTTTGAAGAGCATTCAGTTGCGTTTTGAGTCCTGGGTCTCTTGTAATTTGCCATTTTTTCCTAATACGATTTTTGCGTTTGATGTTTTGTCTTAGACTGGCTGGAAGAGGAAGAAAAGGATGGGAACTGAGGAATTTATTAGTAGAGAAATTGATTGCATGTTGAATATAGATGGTAAACTTCTTGATTTCAGACTCAATATCGTCTTCATTGATGATGTTGGGATTTCTAGGAATGGTATCTGAAAGGATTTTTGTGAATTTTTTTCAGTCTGTGATGTCAATACTCCTGCCCACTGAAGGCAAGTAACTATTTATGCTAATTTCCAGGAAGATGAGATTATGGGCAGATGAGAGAGCTGGAATGACAGAAATTTGGCAATTATAGTCGAGGTTGCTAGATACAAAAAAGTCAGTAATAGAAGAGCTATTATAGCAGTAATGCGTAGGCTCATCATTGGCATGAATGGTATAATTTTTATTTAGAACCATACTAAAAATTTCTAGTTCTTTTCAATTCCTAGCTCCTTGATTCCAGCATTGATGCTTAGCGTTGAAGTATCCTCCAAGCAAAGCAAGTGAGTTAAAATCCAGTAGTTGTTCAATTTGAGGAACGATGGGATTATTATTAGGAGGTATATAGATATTAGAGATAATAGATTTTTTGTTCCCAATTTGAAGTTGGATAGTATTACTTTCAAAAGATGTAGAAAAATTTTTTTTTGACTTTTCCCGTGCCAAGAGACTTTTCACAGCAGCAGATAGAGAAACTATTCCCAAAATATCGTCGTCTTTGCTATTTGCTTATTAACGAGTTATAGTAAAGAGTATTAAATTAAAAATAGCACATTATTGAATAAAATGTAATTCCAAATATAATTATAGATAATGTAAAGAGACATACGTGCCCTGAACCTCTAAATATTTATTTAATGTTTAGATTTATTTTCCGTTTTTATTTATTTCGTTATGCTTCCATGTCCTCATTGACGTTCGAAAATAGTTTAACATTTTTTATTTGTAACATTTAGACAACCTTTGCAACATTTTTTATGGCGCATTGCAAGTAATCTATTAAAACTTTCTTGTATGCCCTCGTTGATACTTAAATTACTGTACTTATACAGTGTAAATGTTCTGCAAACACGGGCTTCATATAGTACATACACACACGTGTGAGAGGGACAATTATGTTTGTTTGGGGACTTCAAAACCCCGAAAAACAACTTCAGGAAAAGAGAGCAGTTGGCTTCCCTGAAACAATCATAATAAATTTAAGCACATGATGGTACAACTAAACATTAAACACTTTTCCTACCCATCTTCAATGACTAATAAATACTTCATTTCTGCTATTAGATTGACAGGCTTCAAAGAAATGTAAAACATGATGTCATGAACCGGATTACTAAACTTTTGTCAAATATTTTCTAGTTTTCTGCCCTCTTCTCTAGTGACAGGATATTCATCATTGTTGTGAATGCTTTTATTACATAGTTATGTACAGTAATCTGAAGTGAAAGGAGTTTCAAATTTTTTTATAGTGTGGTAGTGTTACTTCACAGTTATTAGATATATATAGCTTAAATAGGCCTAAGTTCCCAAATTAAACGTATTTATCAGTATACAGTGTCCCATAAGCCTGAAAATATTTTAGAAAGTCATAAAAATTGAAGGAATTGGTAAAATTGAAAGCGGTTTGCGAAAACGTTATTCTCATGAAGGGGAATGTTTTTGGTAAAGGAAAAGTATAGTTAAATTTTCTTCTATAGAGGGCGCGGTACAGACAAGGTAACAAGAAATATGTAAATCCAAATCTTATAAATTGCAGGTTTCCAATTAACAGCTCACTTCTGGTTTTACGCCTACTTGCTCATACATAAATTTTAATTCTGATGCTGACATTAGTGGATAAAACGTTATTAGTGAAGTTGTTTTACCTCAGCCAAGGGTCTCCGACTGAAGCTTTACGAAGGTTTCGGACACAGAAAAGATAGCAGAGAAGTTCGCGTCTAATCACTCTTGCTGGATTGACTTCCCTGGTACGACGTTTCGAAAAAACGGGAAGTTTGTGTCATTGCCTTCGCAGTGCTGCACCAAGTTTATCAAATACTCGTTCTTCTGTTATGGCTTCGCAGATTGATACTGTAAGAAAACAATGAATGAGTGCGCTGAGTAGCGCACGAGAAGTGGCACTGAGCACTAGTATACCAAAGACATCGATATTCCTCATCCTTCACAATGCATTAAAATTGAAAAATAGCACTTCAGTACTGCTAAAGGACCATATGGTTGTTTTCCATACATCAGCTGGAATGGTGAGACTCCAGTCCAGTGGTGCAGTTTGGTACTTCCAAGTATGGGATGTGCTCATCCCAATTCGAAGGATAAGTCCTGATGACATGATGTAACATTTGTTTGAGGGACTTGTTCCATATTTATGCCAATGCATTTGACGCACTGTAAGCAGGTGTAGAGAACCTAGGGTGAGAACACAGTCTTTTCTGGAATTCTTTAGTTAAATTCGAAACAAAGTTACTTCCATTGTCACTAGCTATTGTATTAAGGATTCCTGTTCTCATGAAAATCTCCAAAAGTGCGTCGCATGTGACTTTTGCTGTCAAACGTCTCACTGGAATTGCTTCTGGCCATCGGGAATGCTGATCTACCAGGCATAACACATATTTATGTTTTCTACCAGAAGGAGGTTCAATAGGTCCAATAACGTCAATGTTCACTACTTCGAAAGGTAATTCTGGCCTTCTGACAGGTGTGATGGGCATCTTGTCCGATCGCTTTTCTGGACTCTTCAGCTGACAATTTTTGCGTGTTTTACAAAAGGTTTTAACATCTTGCGCTAATCCAGGTAAAAAAATGGATATCGGATTCTTCCTTTGTTTTCCTTATTCCAAGATGTGCACCAAAAATAGAACAACACTGGTGTTCTTCTACTTAGAGGGAGCACTAACTGGAAAAGAGTCTGCCTAGTATCTTTTCTTGGTGATGTAAAAGATGATCAATAAATAAATAATTCCATTTTTTTTTCTACAGTTAACTTCCATGCTTCTCTCAGCGAAGATCAGATTGATTGCTCTCTGCGCAAGTTTTCAGCAGACGAAAAGTCTGTATTTACGTAAGCACTTGCCTTCTCGCCTTGTTCCTCCTTCTCGGTTTTCTCTTTCAAAAGAGCTGGCGGGGGGAGGGGGATTCTACGTTTTCCTTTGACTGTGCTTCGGTGAATAAATTTTGTAAGTTTTCCTCTCCGGAGTTATTTCTTTCTTTGTTTGATTCTTCTCCATCAGGATTAATCAACAGTTCGCGTATATTAAACAAGGCACATTTTAGCTCATCGGTCAAACAATTTATGTATCCACAGAATTAAATAAATTACCACCTTGATTCTTATAATAAATAGGTACACGGCAAACTTTTGCTTTAATCGGTTGTCCGAAAGCAGGGGTTAGCAAGATTTTACTTCCTTCTCTGTTTTCTAAATCTGGGATGAGCGATGAACGTACGTTCGTTATCTGCGATCCAGAGTCCACGATAGCTTCGATCTTCTCAGAGTTAATAAAAACATTTACTTTTTGCAATAGCTGAATGATACGTTCTTCGAATTCGGATCGTAGATGGGATGAGTCTACTTTTGCTATGATGGCTTCTTCTTTTGATGTTCTGTTTGAATTTTTGGGAGTTTTGGGATCATCCTTTCCCTTCTTATTTACTTCATTCTTTCTTCTTTTGTCTGGGCAATCTCTTGGGATGTGTTGATAGCTTCCACGAATATAACATTCTTTTCTTCTCGCAGAATATCCAACTTGTTTTGGATACTCTCTTCTCATGTCTGGAGAAATATATTTATCTTCTGTATATCTTGTATCCCGGGATCACGGTGATCGTTTTATTTCATTTCGGACTTCGTCGAAAGGATCTTGGATCTTGATTTTGCTGCTGGCAGTCAACTACTGAAGAGTTATAACCAGTATTTCGTCGAAAGCTTTTCCTTTCGCTGTGAAATAAATATCACATTCTCTAGCTAATTTCTTGCGGCTTCAATCATTTATTTCCTTGGCGTATTGCGACGTGTGCAGCCGTTTCTCTGTCTAAAGCTTGAAATAATTTATCCGAAGATAATTAACTGAGTGTTTCGAAATCTTTTACTTCTCTTTACTTGCAGTATTAGTCCCATGTAGCTGTTAGTCGTGAAGCAAACTGGATATACGTTTCGCGGGAAAAACGTTTAGTTCTGAAATTGTCTAAACAGGCTTGAGGAGTAGGTTGATATTCTTTCAGAATAAGAGTTTCCACTTTTTCGTTATTTTTCAGATCTTCATCATTTATATAAATAAGGATATTTGAAGCTTTTTCTCCAATTAATTTCAATACTATTTCCGATTTGCATTCTTCTGGAACTTTCTTGCGCTTAAATGGTCTTTTGATAGAATCGAAAAATATATTCCGCGCTTCTGCTGTCTTTGGTATTGATATAGTTAGTATTTCTACTTCTTTGATCAGCTTGTCAAGGAAAATTTCCATTTCTCGTCCCGTGTTTTGGACTGAAGATGTCAGACTCTACTTCCTTCATTTTGAGTTGCTCGAATTTTCGCTAATTCTATTTCATGCTCTCTTTTTGTTCTCAATCTCTCTTCTTACATTTGTATTATTTCGGTTTCTTTTCTACTTCTATTCTCGTTTTCTATTTCTTCCTTTCGTTTTCTGTTTTCTAATGTAGTAATCAGAATTTCTTTCACGAAATCAGCATCTTCGGTGTATCCCCTGCTGTTTTGGAGTTTGTTTTTCAATTCCACCAGCTTCAAATCAGTGGATGCTTCTTCGCCGATTTCCAATAGAACAGTTATTAAAACTTCCTTCTTCATGTTTTTGAACATTTTCTCCTTTTTCTTTAAAACCGAACTTTTCAAACTTACGATTAAATAATTCTCACGCTTTTACTCCCATTCGAAAATGCGAACTTCTTTCATATGTTAGGCGTAACATTATGCCACTTCCGTTTTCCAATACTCTAAGTCTGACTATTACTAAGCGTTGTAATAACTTCGTGGTTCAATAAGGCACCATTAAATAAGACGAAACAAAACATTTATTAAGATAATATTCGAAGTGAAATATTTATCTCGGAGCAGTCATACATATAGTATGGGAGCAGTCCACCGCTCCTACAGCATAGTAAAATCGAGCACCTTGCTCTCTCTCTGCTAACGTTCAACGCTTCTAAATACGGCAACACTTTCTGGGAGAAGATGCTAAATGCAACAAGCGCGCTTTGTTAATCACCAAACAATCGCCAGATACTACAAGGAGTTAACGGAAAAATACCAAAAGTAATTTAAAGCGGGAAGTGTAGGAAGTGCGAAAATTTTTTTTAAAAAAATCTAAATGTGTAGCCTTCCCTCAATAAACACGAACGCCGACTAGCTTTAAAAGTATTTATTAACAGAGCACACAGGAACGGGTACAACAAAATATACATAAATATTAAACATATAACGGAACATCAAGCATTTGAATTACAGACATCTACTATTTGACAACCTAGCGTCATCGCGGCTGGAGGTCGACTGTTTTAGACTGTTCGTCTTCGCCACTCGGTGGCGTTCAATATAATTCAGTTACGGTTAAATAGTTTTGTTACATTCTCCCCCTCTGACTTCGTAGACGTCTCGGCAAGAAGTCAGGAACTGACCTTTGTCTACGTTGTGCAGCGGGTGGAGAACAAGATGGACGGGCTCGGGTGTGATGAGCAGTAGCTTTCATTTCAAGAGCATCTTTTGAAACAGACACAGATTCGGTTGGTAGAACACGTTTTGGGCGTCCTCTTTTCTTTAAGGAACCACTGGAGTTACACGAGCTGAAGTCTGAAACTTACTTCGATCTTGATACGGTTTCAAGGCTGAAAATGATATTTGCCAAGAACTTTGTCTGGTTCGTTAAGATTGACAATATCATAAGTAGTTGGAAATCTTGTAGTCACTATTATATAGGGACCATCTCGTTTAGGCATGAATTTAGCAGTTTTCTTTAGTGGACCTTTGCTGACTGGGTGAAGAGTAACTCAAACTTTATCTCCAGGAGCAAATTTCGGAGTTTAGTTTCGTTTCTTATCAGCATATCGTTTCTGCTTATTTTGATGTAATTCGACTCTTTCTCGCACTTGTTGCACATTTCTTGAAAAACGTTTCAAATATGGAGTTATTTCGGGAATAAAATTGTCGTTCTCAATTACGGCTTTTATATCGTGTTTTACATTATCTAAGGTTCGTAACTCACGGGCAAATTGAAGAAATGCAGCAGAATGTCCAGTTGAATCCCACCTTAGCCCCATCAAAGCAAACCTTATTAATGGCACCTTATCGTTCCATGACTGATGGTCATTACCAACGAGTATTGCTAAACGAGGTTCCAGATCTCTATTTTTTCTTTCAACTGGGTTAGACTGTGGGTGATAGACAGGAGTAAGACTCTGATCAATGTTCAAGATATAACATAGTTGTTGCATAACAGCACTAGTAAATTGTGCACCATTATCACTTACTATTTGTCTAGGCAACCCAAATCGAAGGGCAACTTCTTCCAAAAGAGTAGTGGCACATTCTCTGGCCGTTGCTTCCTTTAAAGCAAATAGTTCTATCCATTTCGTGGCACAGTCCTGCACAATAAAAATCCATTTTTCACCCGATGGTGTTTCAGGAAGCGGACCGAAAAGATCAACTGACAAGGTCTCAAAGCGTTGAATATAGACAGGAGTTTGAAGTAAGCCAGAAGGCTTTTGATTAGAGGCTTTATAACGGCAGTATTCAAGACAGCTTTTAACATAGCCTGCTATATCTTTTCTCATTCCAACCCAGTAGTATCTTTTTGCTATGCGATAAAATGTCCCTTCAGACCCATAGTGACCGGCTGTTGGCGAATCATGATATTCTTTCAAGATTTCTGCTTTTCTTTGTTGAGGTATAACTAGTTGAGCTTCTTCGTCTTCCGAATCAGGAGAATATCAATACAACACTCCTCTGTTGATAATGTATCCTCTTCCAGTCCAAGTTGCACAGTCTACTTCTTTCTCAGGACTTTCAAAAGCCTCAATGATCTTCCGAAGATCATCATCCTCTAACTGTGATTGGCGTAATTCTGCAGAACTGATAGTAGGGATTTCGACAGAGACAGCACAGACTTGACAGGAATCTGTACTTGAGTGTTCACAAATAGGACGAGATAATAGATCAGCAATAAAGTTCAATCGTCCAGGAATGTAATTGATAGTCAGATTGTAGGATTGAATTTGTAAGGCCCATCTTGCGAGCCTACCAGTTGGTGTCTTTAAAGACATCAGCCACTTCAATGGTTGGTGGTCAGAGTTGATTGTGACAGACTGGTTTTCGACATATCCTCTAACTTTGTTGAGTGCCCATACTACTGCTAAGGCTTCTTTTTCTATGGTGGAGTAGTTTCGTTCTGATGAGGAAAGCAAGCGGCTGGCATATTCTATTGGGTGTTCCTCATTTTTCTCCCCTTGCAACAATACTGCTCCAATGGCTACATTGCTAGCATCTGTTCGAATGATAAAAGGCCTCGTTCCATCAGCTTGCTTAAGAATCGGAGGGCTAATTAACTTTGATTTCAGCTCTTGGAAAGCATTTTCTTGTTGTACTTCACACTTCCATACTGCTTTCTTCTTTGTTAAATCCGTTAAAGGTTTGGCTATCTGAGAAAAGTTTGGAATATATCCACGATACCAGGAACAGGTTTGTACGAAAGATTGTACTTGTTTAACAGTTTTTGGCGATGGCATCTCTGCAGTGGTAGCAGTCTTCTGTGAATCAACAGTTATACCATCCTTGGTAACGTAACGGCCTAAATATTTCACTTTTTCACGACAGAAGTGGCACTTTTCTCGGTTGGCATTGAGCTTGAATAACGATAGACGTTGGAAAACTTGTTCTAAGTCAGAAAGATGTGTTTGGAAGGTAGGGGACAACACGATGATAACATCTAAATATGACAACTCAAACACATTATTCAGTCCAGAACGGAACTTATCTATCAATCTAGAAAAGGTGGCAGGAGCATTTCTCAATCCGAAAGGCATTCGGGTAAATTTATAGGTACCAAAAGGGCAAACAAAAGCAGTCTTGTTTTGATCTTCTTCAGCTACTTTCACCTGATGATAACCTGACCTCAAGTCAATAGGTGTGGATTTTGCTTCATTCAGCAAATCATCTATGCGTGGCAAAGGATAAGTGTCTGGAACGGTTTGAGCATTTAGGTTACGATAATCAATGCATAGCCGGACTTTTCCAACCGATTTGGGAATCAAAGCCGCAGGAGAGGCATAGGGGCTTTCACATACTTTTATGATACCTTGTTTTAGAAGAGAATCAAGTTCTTTTTTCAATAGCTCTTTCTTACTTGGGCTCATCTGATATGGAGGGACTGAAACAGGGGGCTGTTTCTTGTGTTAATATGATGTTCAATGAATGGAGTGGCCGCTCCCCCTACTTTGAAGACAGTGTGATATTTGTTAAGCAATGCATCCGTTGCAAGCCGTTGAGATGTGGTTAATTGTTGTCCTTCATTTTCCCGTAGCTGGCAATTGTTTACAACAACCGGAGTTTCTTCCAATGTTTGGGATTGATGAGGTTTCACGAGGCTATATTTTGTTCGAGGTTCATCAGAGAAGTTCCACTTATTTTCCGCAAGATTTAAAACAATTTTAGCTTTTTGAAGAAAGTCAATTCCTAACAGAGTGGAGTTATTTTTGGCATCAGGCAACACAAGGAGCGCAGTTTTGAACTCTCTGCCTTCAAGAAGAATAATTTGTTCAGTGCGAAGTACCTCTTTTTCAGATACCAAACCATCAGCGAAAGACACCTGTAGTGTTGTCTTTTCAAATACTGCATTCTGTTGTTTCAGAATATGATAGAGGGATTCACTTGCAATTGAGTGACTAGCACCAGTGTTGGCAAAAGCTGTACCGGAAATACCTCCAATACTAATTCGAAATACAGCAGTCCATGTAGAAGTTAAACAGGATCGGATTTGGATAGTGCCAAAATTAGATGAATCTGTAGTCTTTGGGGGGTTAGAATCTGGACATTTAGACTTGATAAAACCAGTTCTTCCGCACCCATAGCATGTTAAAGGAGGGCGTTTTTCCTCTCTTTGCTGTTGTCCACGATTTGAAAAGTTTTACTTGTTCTCTGTACGTCGGTTGTTCGATTTTCTACTTTGGGTTTCGATGGATTAGTCGCTTTGAAAGAATAGCTCCGCCTGCCAGGGAGTTGAGTTTTATAATTCGTATTTTTAACATGTACAGCTTCATAATCATCCAATTTCTGTACTAATTCAGATGAACTCTTAATTTTCCCCCAAGAATCAATAAAATGCTCCTTGACATCATTACTGACCCTTCTTTTAAGCTGATCCGTCAGGACCAAGTCTTTGAGCGATTCAAAGTCTGTAACATCGAGGCTATGTAGCCATTCTTCCAGATAATTGTTTAATTCGTAAGCAAAGTCTTTCCATAAGGTTCCAGGCTATCTTTGGTGTGTGGTAAGTTTAATTCGAAATGATTCAGCATTTAATTTGAATCTTTGGAGCAGAATCGTTTTGATGTATGAATAATCTTCTAATTTGTCCTTCGATTCTCTTAAAATAATTTGTGAAATGTCTGTGGGCAGAAGAGGTAGGAGATGAGTGATGTAATCTGTTTGTTTTGTATTAACTTTCTCACATTGTCTTTCGAAAATTTGCAGGTAAGTTGTAATATCAGAAGTTCTTGTAAATTTAGGGATTAGGTGTTGAATATTTGTTTCAATAGTTGCATTTGAAGCAAAGGCGGCATAATTAGGCAGGCAGCAAAGACGGTAAAGTTATTAAACCTGGCAGCTAGCAGCTACCATGTTTAATTTTAAACGTTCCAATTCTACCAAAAGTTCTTGTTCTTTTCTTTGGCGTATCTCTAGATCGTTGCTTTCACGTTCTTTTTGTTGTCTAGTTTCGATTAAAGTTTCTAGAAGATTTTTGGTAAAAGCTTCATCATAAGTGTCAGATTTGACGATAAGATCTTTAAGGTCTATCACTCGCATAGTATCGTTTACTGTGAAACCCAGCTCTGTTGCGAGAGTCTTCAAATCCTCTTTTCGCGCTTTGGCAAGATAAGCATAATTATATAAGAGGTCAGGGGGGAGGGAAAAGATGAAGTTGAATTTGTTGCTATTTCGATGTTATTCACAACACAGTTCTTATACTTACACTATTTTCAAATTAATAAATAAACGGTTTACCTTTAAAATGTATATACCACTATTAAACATCATGTAAGCAATGTTATACATACATTTATACACCACTATTAAACAGCTTTGCCAGCAAACAATGTTACTGGCAAAATTATCACATCTGAATTGCAAAAATATCATAAAATACCCTATAAATTCAATTTGTATCCAGAAAATGACATATAATAATTTGCTCAAATATCTGTATACTACTTAGCAAAACATAAATAAATGTCTTATCATAAGCTTTTATTCAAATTGAATTCTTCTAAGTTTTAATCCTAACAAACCATTAAGCCATGAACAACATTAATTCTTATTTAAAAAGTCATTCCATTTTATTCATAATCATTTTCTTTTATTTTAAGAAATATATTTCAAGAACACATAAATTCATTAACGGAAAGCAATATTTTCTTAAAGTACACTATAAGCTCAAAAGTTCGTCGAAAGAAAATCAACAAGTACAACATTTTATTTTACGTAGAATAAACATTCATTGAATAGTAACAGCACTCACAGGAAACGAAAAATAATATAATCAAAAGATTGGGCATTGTTCAGTCATTAGGACAGTTGGCTGTTAACTTCTTGGCGCCTTGCATGGCGCATATGGTCATTAATTACAGTAACCCTGTAACGCTCGCTCAGAATTTTTATTTTTGCTGTTATTGGTAGTCTGAGTAAGTCATCGCTAGAAAGATGGCTCGCAATATGTAAATGGCTCGCAATTGTAAAATAAATTATTATACAGTCCACTATTGTTAAGTTTAAATTGTTTTGCACGCATCGCATGAACATCATGGTCCGTCGAGACCAAAGGTGAAAGTTAATTTCGTAGTTTGGAATGTGTTTTGATTTATTGGATTACGCAATTAAGCCATCGCTCGCTTTCGTTCTTACTGTGAAGCAGTCTTCAATCACGGTAAGTGAGATATTATTTAGTCTTCATCATGAGTGAACTAAAAACTATTAAAATTAATAAAAAATGTTTAAAATCTAGTATTACAAAATTTGAAAGTAAAGTAAATACAACTGTTGATGAAGCAGACATTTACTTATTAGAATTATATGAATCGAAAGTACTAGAATTCAAAAAAGAAATAAACAAAGTTTTCGAGTCTTTATTTGCACACTGCGAAGAAATAGAAACTGATGAATACATTAACGAAAAAGAAAGTATAATAGATAATCTAGATGAAATTCACTTGAAAATTAAAAGAAAAATTTCTGCGATTAGTTCGCAAACGAATAGCTTTTCAAATGAAAATGGTTCGAATAAAGATGTAATTGTTTCGGATATTAAACTGCCTAAATTGTCGCTTCCTATATTTAGTGGGAAGATCGAAGAATGGATTGAATTTGAGGATTTATTTTCCGCAGCTGTGCATAAAAATAGTAAATTAACTAACGCGCAAAAATTACAATATCTGAAGAGTTAATAAATAAGATCTCGTAAGGCGGATGCGTTAAATATTATTCATTCTATTCCAATTTCGGATTCAAATTATGACATAGCATGGAACTTATTGGTAGAACGCTATTCCAACAAAAAGGATTTGATCAATTCTATTATAAGGAAGTTAATTTCTATACCTCAAACAAGTGATTCTACTCCATCGCTTTTAAAATTTATAGATAATGTGCATGAATGTTTACGATCCTTAGAAGCATTAAATCAAAAAGTGGAACAATTTTCGGATACATTAATTGTTTATTTATTGGTTGAAAAGTTGGATAGAAATACTCGTTGTTGGTGGGAAAGATCACTTAAAAAAGATGAAATAGGAACAGTTAAACAACTAACATGTTTTTTGAAGGAACACGCGCGCACTCTATCACACTACAAGCCTTCGCAACGGGAACCGAAACGTTTAGTTAATACTAAAGCTTTAACGTCACTTTCGGAAAATAAAAAAAGTGTGTTTATTGCAAGGGTGATCATTTGTTGATAAAATGTACGCAATTCTTAAATTTACCAGT
>KK112976.1:296769-309051 GCA_000611955.2 Stegodyphus mimosarum | reverse complement strand
TTCTCTTCTTTACGATATTGAACGAGGATTATGCGTCGGAAGCAGTCTGAACTCTGTCCTTCCGTCCACATATATCTAAGCAGCTGGATTGCCAGACAACGAAGATTATAGTGCCGAGCTTCTCAACGGATAGCACTTACTATTGGATAGCTTTTACGTACAGGAAGCAAAAATTGAAGTGAGAATTTGTAGCACGCTATTTCTGAATTAAGGAGACTTTGAGTATAGCATAAATATACAATACTGAGATCTAATTTTACACTCACTTTATATAAGTTAGTTTTAGAAGCTACATATACTTTACTTATGAGCCTTTGCCTATATGTAGTAAATTAAAAGATTCCAGTGATCGATGTTTGTGCCGTTACAAAACAACTCAGAAAAATCAAAGAATTAGAACAGTAACTTTAATGGATGGGATCAGTAATTTTCTAACTTAAATGGGTGTAAAATGGGGTAAGACAATTAAAATACCCTCCCTATGGATTATACATTGGATTGCTGGGAAAATTCTGGCCGCCTGAGACGTATGCCATAAATGTCGTCTTGATTCTCATCCGGAGTCCCAAAGGACAAAATCCAGAGTTCATTATTACGAAAATAAATCCCATCTTCAGTGGTCTGGCAATGTTCAGACAGATTTCGCATCCCTAGGTGGCATGAAAGAACCTAAAGAATTATTTCTTATCCCTATAAGGATAAAATCGAGTCAGGTACGGTGCAGCAGTAAGACAATAGAGAAGGAAAGGCTTTGTCACATCAATTATCTATGACTAGTTTGTCTCTGTGCTGAAGTCTGCCTTTCAACTAATTACGAGAAGTTGGTCTTCATGGTGGTATTGTATTCTTTTATTGTCTGTATTGTTGTACATTGGTCTGTAACAACCCACAGTCGAACACCCCACGAGTGAAGTGAAAATTTGCAGGAACCTCCTACTGCTTGTAGTGCATTTTTTCACAACATTTTTATAGCATGCGACGCTAAGATTGTAGAGACATTAGGTATTTATTTGGAAGAAGGAATTCTGAAATATGAGCAACGCCTTCGCCGGGAATAGAACCACGGACCTTTCGGTTACGCGTCGATCGTGCTGACCACTACACCACGAAGGCATGCGAAGAAAGCGGGAGAACTACCTTACATACTCCCCCTTTTAAAGGGCGACTGGGGTTTTGGGGACCCAATCGCCAAATCCCGGTGGTGGAGAATTATCATCCGCCAACTTTTTAGTTCGGGAGCCAGTGTAGAGACATTAGGTATTTATTTGGAAGCAGGAGTTGTGAAAAATGAGCAACGCCTTCGCCGGGAATCGGACAACGGACCTCTGAAATACGCGCCCAGCGTGCTGACCATTATACCCGAAGGCATACGAAGAAGGTGGGAGAAATACCTTATACACTACCCCTTTTATCAAAGGGCGACTGGGGTTTGGGGGACCCATTCGCCAAACCCATTGGTGGAGAATCATCATCCACCACCTTTTTAGTTAGGGCGCCATTAGGTATTTATTTGGAGGCAGGTGAGATGAAAACCTAGCAACGGCTTCCCCGGGATTCGAACCACGGACCTCTCGGTTACGAAGGCATGCGAAGAAGGCGGGAAAAATATGTTATAAAGTTATATCATTTAGTTCATAAGTATTTTTTCAAGGCGAGAGAGAAATAAGTTATATCATTTAGTTCATAAGTATTTTTTCAAGGCGAGAGAGAAATAAGTTATATCATTTAGTTCATGAGTATTTGTTCATGGCACTGTTAGTACCTGTGAAAATTTGTTTTAGTTGTTAAGAATCAAACTTGATTTGAAGCTACAGTTAAGTCCAAAACCGAAAGCTGAGTATGGAATCTGGCAATGAAGAATTAAAGGGTTCAAAACAGATATTTCTCAAGAATTTTTCAATATACCTGCTTTTGTAATAATTTTGGTGTACTGCTTCTACATTCTTCGGAAACATTTACATTTTGTCTCATCCGTACGGGTTTGCAACGAATTGAATTCACACAGAACCTATGTAGATTGATGAAATTTATTTTCCCAAAAGAAACACTTTACAGTGCCGGAACTTTTCATAATCGTGCAGCTTTTCTCAGCATGACAGAGAGCAATCAGTAGTTACCACTTTAAACTACTATGAGCGTTAGACACAAGACGATATAAAAAGCCTCAAATGCGTAAGCTCGCACAATATCTTAGTACTCTGAATACTATGAGTTAACTCAGAACTCAGCTCTGGACTAAACTGAAAACTGATGCTCTCGCCTATCTTATTATAATTTTCCCCATCCGCCGAGAAATTACCATTACCTTGGATTTCTCGGAATTGTTATAAGGCATACACAGTTACAGCTACTTAGGGTCGGATATACTAACAGTATAGATACAGGATATAGAAAACAAATCATACTTATTATGTCACAAAATTGTTGTTAGTAATTTAAAACATCTCTTTAATAGTAAATAAATATACTTCATGTGATAATTATATTGATTTAATGTGTTTCCTTTAAATACATGCCTGTATTTAACAAAAAGTTTTGTAAAAATTCGAAATAAACACTTTTCGTTTTATAGCAAGGCTATTTTAAAATTGCTAATTATTTATTTTTAATGTTCAGTGACAAAAAGGATATATTTAAGAAATGGTAATTTCAAAGTGAAAAGGTAATATAAATTTGCATGTTTTTATATACCTTATTTCAGGCGATTTCTTGATCTAAAGCATTCAGAAAGTTAAAAGATAATAAAGATTAGCTAATGGCAAACACTCCGTGAAATATGATGATAATCTACTGGCATTTCATTTGTTTTCATGCTTTAAGACTGATTTTTCAGATTCTGAAGCAAAAAGTTTGATTCATAGCCAAACTTCTATCATTAGTTCATGGAAGATGTCCATATGTTTCCAAAATAAAATTTATAAATGTAAACGCTGGACTTAAAGTAGCAACGAGCTCAGATGGTCGTTTTGCTCATACAATTCAAAACAACAGTCTACTAAGCTCAAACATTCTAAGAGGCTTATACCTGTTCGAATTTTGATCCTTTTTTAAGTGATTTCGGGAATTTCTTTTTATCATATTCGAAAGAAAACTGCGCGGAAAATTTTTACTGAATTTATCTTTCGAAACATTTTTTTCTCTCTCTCTTTATTTGCTAAGAACTGAAATTGCCGTGAATGTTGTGTGTCCTAGCTTCCGAATAAAAGTTTTTCTTAAAGGTACATTTTTCTCTAGAAAACATCTAACATTTTAAAACTTTTATTCGTTGAGAATTTTTCGGTTCTTTGCTGCTTTCAAGAACCGTCATCATTGGTGTCTTCCGTAATTTTTTATTTTCTCTACCAATGTATGAAAAAAATTGCACTTATCATAAATTCTGTTAAATAAGTAATTTTTTCCTCTAACATTTTGTAATTCAAATTACTCACAATTTTCTTTCTAAACCACATAGAAGTGAATAGACACTTATAGCTTCACAGAATAATATAAACACTTTAACAATAATATCACACACTACACGGAAATAATAAAACATGGCTTGCACTGAATTATGATTTTCTTCAACAATAGTATTCTTCAAAAATAAAATATTGAGCTTAAGATACCAATATTTTCTTTTGCAACCAAGTAAAATCATACAGCACAAAGATCGGGCAATCATCATGTCAAATTAAAACTTTAAAAACCTGTATGTAAGTTTTCAAAACACTTTTATCAATTTATAGTTATCATATATATATATATATATATATAATATACACCTACTTCACACGCGCATCATATCCTCATATCCGCAAGAGTTCTAAACCAGCCTTTAATATCGCAACTGTTGGTGGTAAACATGAATTTCCAGACCCAAAATTGCTTTGAATGAGATAAAAATTCCCGTTTCCACGCTTCTTAACTTAAAGAACGGTCGAGTGGTGAAATCACTGAACATTGGTACTTCGGTCCGAGGTTCCTATCACGGCGAACTGACTACCTGAGTAAGAGTTTTCGTGGTTTTCCCCATGTGTAACGTGTATACTAGCCATTTTCTCTTAGTATGTCCTCCACGAAAGCATCCTTACCCTTAGAGAGATAGCCCTAATGTGCTTTGTCGTAAACAAATCTAATAAACCAAACCAATCTTAATTTAAGGAAAAATCAGTTTTATGAAAATTTAACCTTTTACCCATTCTTCGATCCCTTTATTTAAATTTCGGAAAATATTGTACGCGCTATAAAAAATAAAAGGTAGAAATTTTGATTCCCGTACCATGAAAATTGACAAAGTTACTTAATAGAAAAATCTAGATTCATCTTTTCATCTTCGGGAGGCCGTACGCAGCCTTATCACACATTGAAACAAATTTTTATTGACACATTGAAACAAACATCAATTAATTATAATGATTATAAGTAATAAATAATTATTATAGTTATTTAACTAATTATAATATAATAAATAATTATTATATCGCTTTGATGTCTGAGCTAAAAGCTATATATGCTGTGTCACACATACTTGGGGGGGTGAAACGAAATCTCTTATTATCCAGAAAAATAGATAATATAAATTCTATTGTTGAAGTATATATTAAATTTTTCTGAAAAATAAGAGCTGGAAAAACTTACTAAATAAAATCGGCCAGATTTTGATGTATAAGAATGACTTCTGTGGAAATTAATGTAAAATTTAAGGAAGTTTTAGATGAATTTATGAAAAGAGAAAAAAAATGAGAGTGAGGAGAATGGTAATTATTAATATTAAAATGATTGGCATGTTTACATTTGTACGTAACTAAAAGTAAAATATTATTAGAAAAAGATTTCTGACGTTAAGAGATTAAGTGGTGAGCATTTCTGTGCATATTATTAGGAAAACTATTGATCAATCTAATTTTTCTTTTTTCAAAAAAGAGATTCAGAAAATCTTAAAGACTTCTCGTAGGAAACACTGACAAGCTTCAATTTTGGCACGTAGCCAATTCGTAATATTATTTGCATTAATTAGAAATGAAAAGTATTTGTGCTTTTATGAATTTTTAAAGATTATCAGATTATGATTCCAAAGTAATAATTTTCATTACGATATAAAGAACGTATTTTTAGATTTTGAAAACTTACAAATTACTTTTGTGAAAATTCTTTCGGCATATCACATGCAATGAAATATAAACAAAGTCGCTAGTAAATCATAAAAGAATATAATTTAAAAGCATGCAAATGGAAAAATGTCAGTCTCGAATTATCCTAATAATCCTCTCAAAGCAAATTCAAAATGACGTTAAATGGCGCAAATTTTGAAATTAAATACTGCAGTCAAACATATTTTGTTTTACTTTTTATAACGAGCACAAAATTCTCCTTAGTATAGGAATTGGAGGAATGTATAAAAGGGTTACATTTCGTATTTTATGAAAAATTAGATTAAAAAATTTAAATGCAAAAACATGAATCTAGTGTCATTTAAAACAATTTTGTAATTGAAAATATATGTCTGAGACCAACGGTTGCGAAAATAAAAGCCATGTAAGGGCTTTTGTGAATCCAGTATATATATATGTGTGTGTGTGTGTGTGTATATAAGACATCAACATATGAAGAAAAATACATTTCCAAATTGACTCAATTGGAACGGTCCTTTAAATTCTTAATTTTAATTGCACATCTCCTTCCTTTAAGGTTCAGTACTGAACCGTATTACATCACACTGTCCCTGTAGTAATCGCAGTGCGAAATCGTTTCCCAGGGTAAAAATAAAGACTTTCCAAACTTATAAATAGTACCGCAACTAACTATGCATCCTCTTTCACAACTTTGCCTTCTTGCTGACAATGAGTCTCTTAGCCTCTGCTAGCTATTCTCCCTTATGTAAATTGTAAACTGTGTATCTAAAATTGCAAGGCGTGTTTAACATCCCTGGTGTTCTACCAATTAGGAAGATATGTGCCAGATTCTTCATCTAAAAGTAAAATATATGTAACTACTAAACTGGCTATGCTTCTTCCAAAATTCCGTCCAGTTATTCACTACACCACACTTTTCTGTCACCTGGGGGCGCAGCAGTTTTCTCGGCCATGATTAAATAGTGAATTGGTGCATTCCCTAATTAAGCTGTTATAATATTAAATTATCTACAAAGAAATTAAATATATATATATATATAAGAGAAAACATCGCAGTTCTAAAACATCGTCGTCGAAAATAAAGCGGTTCAAAAACTTCTTAGTTTAAAAACAGCGCCGTTGAAAATACTGTAGTAAAAAATTAAGTACCTACAAACTATCGCATGACGATAACATCGCAGACATACGTTTTTCAGGCTTTAATAATTGTAAAATTAAATTATTGTGTAATAATTGTAAAAACTCGAATAATGTTTTGTGAGCGCAAGATGGAAAGAAGGATAATTTTCATTTTCATATTTTTTATTAACCAATAAATATTTGCTGAAAATGTAAAATGGAAACTTAAGCATAGAAAATAAATGCAACTTATAACACTAAATTTTAAAAGGACATAGTTAACTAGCAAAGGTCATTAATACGTTATTTTTTATAAAGTTTTACTGGTAATTTTTCATGAAAAGTGTAATCCAAAAAAGAATAGAAAAAGAAAGATAAGTATCAGCATAAACTTATGTATAAAAAATTGCTAAATTAATTATGATATTATTTTCTTCATTTTTGTTAATCTGATACTCTTAGTGAAAATTATTTCTTGTTTTGCTTAAATTTCTTGTTTTTTAAAAATTTATTAGTTAATAAAAAATATGAAAGTAAAAATTATCCGTCTTTCCACCTTGCTCTGATAAATCATTATGCGAATATCCATTAATAATTATTAAAGCCTGAAACACGCACGTCTGCGATATTACCGGCATGCGATGATTTGTAGGTACTTTATTTTTTACTACGATATTTTCGACGACGATGATTTTCACTGCGAACAAATGATATTTTGCACCACAATGTTTTAGAACTGCGATGTTTTCCATTTGCTTTACTTTCTCCCACAATGTTTTGTACCACGACGTTTCCGCCTTACGTTGTTTTCGTCCGCGATGATCTTGCGGCGATGTTTGCGGCTGTAACCCGTGATAAATATTGAAGAGGAAGTATTCTGATTGCGTGTTATGATAATATGTTGAGTTCGTAATATCTAAGAAACGTAGCAGTCGGTGGTTTTAATTCCATTTTTATTCGAATTCACATTTGTGGTCACACGTTTCTTGGCACTCTAATCATGCCTTTCCAGAACATTTACATTTTTTTATACTGCTGCAGTAGGAAGTAAGCGAGGGATAGCGCCCAAACAACACAGAAATTAAAGCTAAAAGTGGTGCATTTATCCAAAATGGAAATTTGCCATGAGGAAAGTTTAGTTTAGAAAATTTTCAGTTCTCAAAATTGTGAGTTTAGTTCCGAATTATTTACGTCATAGCGTTACGCAAGCTATGCGAGATGGATTAATCTTGAAATGACGCAATCCAGAGAATTTTTTATTATTTTTAGAATAGAGAGGGAGAATTAAGGGGTTAGTTTAAATTTTAATTTTGATTTACATATTTTTTATCTTACATATAAATTTGTAATATATACATATAAAAAGCAGAAATTTTGGCTACCGTACGATAACAAATGACAGAGATACTTGATATAACATTCTGCATCTGAAAATTCTCATTACTAGCTTTTGAAACATGATTTATTCCTCTTGTATTAGAATCAATTAGATATTTGAGTTTTTGCAATTTTCCATCTAATTTTCTCCCACTTACCTCATATTAATAAAGGCAATTGTTAAAGAAATAATCTGTTTCCGAATTTTGTATTTTAATTCTCGTTAAATATGATCGATAGGATTTAACTCTGGATTCTGAAAAGGATTCTAAATATTTCAGGGCGCTTAAAATAGAATCAGAACTGCACATTCTTAGTAGCAAGCTGAGCATTATTCATGTAGCAAAATTTGGAATTATTTTACAGACACGCTTTTGTGTTGAAAATTTCAAATTTCTTTTCAAAATATCAGGATGATTGTGCTAATCTATTACACAATTAAACTGTTTCATTCGGCGAAGTATATCGTTAAAAGATCTCCTCTGCCATTCACTAATATTAGAACTAAAGTCACCATTTGAAATTTTTCTTTGGATGTTCGCCATACCAGCAACTAACTTTTGTTGGATAAGATAAAAACTGGCCATCTGAACGCTTCTAAATTAGTTCTATCAGCAATTCGTATCTCATCCCAATGTCCATAATCCTCCGTTTTTTACAAATCTTTCCGTTCTATCTCAGACAACAAATTGTTTTCTTCTCACTGTGCCATTATACACTGGTGTGCAAAAATTAAGGACGAGACGGTTTTTTCAATATAACTACAAAAGCTTTCCAAATCAACACATTTAATACCGTAAGATCCCCAATACGTAAGGACACGAGTAATGTAAGCAACACTTACTAAAAGAGAAGTCAGAGGGATAAAAAGAAGCTTTATTGAAAAAGTAGCATGGAGCGCAATGCGACTGAAGGCCGAAACATGCCTGTGATGGGTGTCCAGCAAGAAACATCCGGTCTTTAATAGGGGATATGATCTCCCCTGACTGCTAGGCAGGTTTCACATCATTTTTGCATGCTGGATATGTGGTTGTTAATGAGCTTGTTGAGACACTGCTGCTCGTTCCTCTTGTAGCACCAATCGCAGTTTCGGAATCGTTCCTGGCGATAAGTTACGTGCTGTCACTGGTCTCCCTAGTACGTTCCGTACATGCTTGACGGGATTTAGATCCAGAGACCTTGCCGACCAATCCATGTAATCAATATCTTCACTCTCCAACAGCTCTTCGACAGTAACTGTGCGATGAGGTGGAGCGTTGTCGTCCATGAAGAGGAACTCAGGACCCATAGCCCTTGTGAAAAGACGCATGTAAGGAAGAAGAACCTCGTTACAATAGCAGTCCCAGGTGACGAACCTCCTTGGGAGATATGAAGGTCGGTCCGGCTACCAAGCATTATGTCTGCTCGAACGAGAACTCCGCGACCTCCAAAACAGTCCCTTTTGATGATGTTGAAGGGGTTATTGCGTGTTCCCCGCTCTGTCCAGATGTGTATGTGTCTAGAATCGCAACTCAGACTAAATCTGCTCTCATCTGTAAAGAGTACTCGTCCCCATTCATTGTCTCTCCAATTCCGGTGTTCCCGGCACCACAGAGAACGCCTTCTCCGATGGGCAGGCGTTAGAGGTACACACCGTACAGGGCGTCGTGCAAACAGACCACCACCGTGCAGTCTTCTGGCCACGGTAAAACGCGATATCGGTCGTCCAGTCGCCTGTGTCGTGTGTCTAGCGATTTCTCCCGCTGTCTGCCGCCTGTTTCTTCTGGCCTGTAAGGCAATATACCGGTCATCTGCGGGTGTGGTTCCTCGTGGACGACCACTACTAAACCCCCGGATAGCTGTTCCTGTAGTTTGAAATTGTCTCCAAAGTCGTGAAACGATGCTGTGAGCAATTCCGAACTCTGCAGCCACACTTGTCACACTGCGGCCTTCCTCCAACTTCCCAATGATTCGACCTCGGGTAAAAGCATCCAGATGTCGTCTAACAGATTGATTATTCGCCATTTCTCGCTGAGGCAGCAACTCGGTGTGATTTTAACTGCTATACGGCGTGCAATCTCTTTGCCAGAAATACTGATCTTACACCGACAACATGCTTTCTACTACTCAGACACTCCCCCATTACGTCTACCTGCATATCTGCGCATGTGCTACCGTACATCACCTTACTTAATCTCCTGATTGGTCTTTCTGTCCGCTCTGCCTCTTCGTTCAGCTGATATGCTAATTTTTCGACTTCGTTCTTAATTTTTGCACACCAGTGTATTCAGTAGATCGTATTACTATTTTAACACTCTTTGTGTTAATAAATTCCACGAATGATTATTAAAATTTTATACTATAGCTTATGATCATCCAGTATTTGATTATTTTAATAGTTTTCCCAAATATGGCGTCGGGTTCAAACAGATTTACTGGTCTTCTCAGTTTTCTTTCATTTTGAATTTTGTTATGTCTTGAATAAAAAAAAAATTTAAGATTTTTAAAGAAAATATTTCTTAGTAATGCTTATTGTATTTAATGCAAAATATATAATGACATAAATTAACATATTTTATTTCTTTCAGTTTTTTTCCAATTTCAGTAGTCTTCGAAATGATATAAAAAATGTCTTTCTAAATAGCAGACAGTAATTTTTCCGTTAAATATTTTGTGTTTGAAAAAATATGTTTATTGGGAAAGGAGACTATGTTGAGGGCATCATTTAAAAAAGACCACGTTTTATAATTTAAGTGTTATACATTTGACCTTTTTGACATTGTTTTATACACTAAAAATGCACAGTCACTTCTCTGAGACATTGCACGTGAGTTATATTCGCCAAATGGGCTAATTTATCTATCATAACCAAGCACGTGAATCCTAAAATTAATCCTAATCTAAAAAATTCCTAAAATTGATTGACGTATATCCTAAATATCATATCAAATAAAACGTTCTATATGCAATTTATGGAAGTAAAGTTTTAATGCAATATAGGAATTACAATGAATTTATTATGATTAATGCTTTTCTGTGATTTTTATTACTTAAAGAGTTCTCTTAGGTTAATGAATATTTTGTTGCGTTCTATGAGTTCGTGGATTTGGAGTGATTGATGACGAATTAAAATACAGTTTATTCGTCAGTATTACATAGGACAGTTCCAAAGACACGTTACAGCCTTCGAAAAGCTACGACAAACATCCTGAAACAATCAGCAAAATAGTTTTCAGGCTATCAAACTATAACAGTGAAGAAAGGTTTGTATAGACATTAGGTTATTTCGAAGCATCAGACATGAAAAATGAGCAACGCCTTCGCCAGGAATCGAACCACGGACCTCTCGGTTACGCGTTGAGCATGCAGACCACTACACCACTAAGGCATGCGAAAAAGGCGGGAGAAATACCTTATATACTACCCCTTTTAAAGGGCGACTGGGGTTTTGGGGACCCAATCGCCAAATCGCGGTGGTGGAGAATGATCATCCACCACCTTTTTAATTCGGGTGCCAGTGTAGAGACATTACGTTATTTTGAAGCATCAGACATGAAAAATGAGCAACGCCTTCGCCGGGAATCGAACCACGGACCTCTCGGTTACACGTCGAGCATGCAAACCACTACACCACGAAGGCATGCGAAGAAGGCGGGAGAAATACCTTATAGGTTCATGGTAAAGAAATAAAGTACAGTTCCCGAGTCGGTCGATTGCTCTCGAGCTAATTTCTGAATTCAAGCCACTACTACTGAACTCAACATGCTCCAGATATTCCCCAAGATACACTGCTACTCAGCGTACAGGCAGGTTATTTACAGCTTTTGACCTGTCAAATTATTTACAGCTTTTGACCTGTCTTCGAGAACATCCTCGGGATAACCGGTAAGAATTCGTTCTAGAATGTTCTCGCTCCGTCTATTACACATGGCCGATTTTGTTCCCAAATAGGGGATTTCGTATCAAATCTGGCAACCCTGCCTTTCCTTGCCGCTTTTTGGCAACCCTAAGCCCGCTTTGCGGGGAAGCTATCTTAGCCCAGCTGAGTATTTCGTAACAATATTAATATTTTTTTCTCAAAGACATATTCCCTACTTTGATAGGCTCGATCAAACGTTTTTAAATGTGGTTTGTTAAAATGCAAAAAGAACATTTTGTGCAAATAAATGCATCTGCTGTTATTTTTAAAAGGAAATTATGAACAAGTCCAGAATGACAGATTCTAAGATTTTAGTGTATTACAGATTCAAAATCACTGTACCATTTGTTGTAGGCCCAAACGCATGGCTTTTATTGCATATAGCCACTTATAAATGTTCTAAAAACCAAATTAAAAAGAACTAGCTTTCCGAGTCTTAACAGAGTAAATCTAAGCTATGCAAAATTCTATATTTACGATATCAAAATCTTTGGAAAATGTTGTAAGCTATAATAAAAGATTAGAAAGGTAATTTAATGATACTTTTCTGCGAAATGAAACCTGTCATAAATTTATCAGTAAAATAACTTGATAAATTTTCATTGTTTTTGGAAACTAATTTTTTATATGAATTACACAGTCCAGTCACATTAATGTGACCATCTGTCAAAAGCCAGAATAACCACCTTTCGCAGAGCGGACTGCTGCGAGACGTGCAGGAAGAGAGTCACATAGGTCCCTGAAGGTGTTCTCTGAGATGTTGAGCCCGACTCTAAT